>VMDO01026788.1:0-26208 GCA_007922755.1 Pedetes capensis
GGCAGTAGTGAAAGATTCTTCAGGGAAAATATTAAATGATGCAGGAAACATCAAAAGAAGATGGGAAGAATACACAGAGGCATATACAAGAAAGAATCGGTAGATGGCCAACCATTCCAAGAGGCTGCATATGAAGAGGAACCAATGGTGTTGAAGGACAAAGTGAACGCTGCCTTGAAAGAACTGGAGAAACACAAGGCTCCAGGAATTGATGGGACACTAATAGAGATGTTTCAACAAACAGATGCAGCACTGGAGGTGTTAACATGTTTATGCCAACAGATTTGGAAAACAGCTACTTGGCCAACTGACTGGAAGAGATCCATATTTGTGCCTATTCCCAAAAAAGGGGATCCAACTGAATGTGCAAACTATTGGACAATATCGTTAATATCGCACACCAGCAAAATTCTACTAAAGCTCATTCAGAAGTGACTGCAGCAGTATATAGACAGGGAATTACCAGAAAATCAAGCGGGATTCAGAAGAGGGCGGGGAAGCAGGGACATCATTGCTAATGTCAGGTGGATATTAGCTGAAAACAGAGAATATCAGAGAGATGTCTATCTATGGTTTATTGAATATGCAAAAGCAATTGATTGTGTGGATCATAATAAATTATGGTAACACTTCAGAAAATGGGAATACCAGAACACCTAATTGTGCTCATGAAAAAACTGTACATGAACGAAGAGGCAGTTATACAAATAGAACAAGGAAACACTGCGTGGTTTGAAGTTGAGAACGGTGTGTGTCACGGCTATATACATTCACCCGATCTCTTCAATGTATCCGCTGAGCAAATAATCCAAGAAGCTGGACTTTATGAGGAAGAACACGACATCAGGATTGGAGGAGGACTCATGAACAACCTGCATCATGCAGATGACACAACTCTGCTTGCTGAAAGTGAAGAGGATTTAAAACATTTACTGATGAAGATCAAAGATCATAGCCTTCAATATGGGTTGCGAGTAAACACCAACAAAACAAAAATCCTTACGACTGGGTCAGCACGCAACTTCACAATAAATGGAGAAAAGATTGAGGTTGTCCAAGATTATGCATTGCTTGGCTCCATAATCAACACCCGTGGAAGCAGCAGTCAAGAAATCAAAAGACGTATTGCTCTAGGAAAAGCTGTGGCAAAAGTTCTCTTTAGAGTATTGAAAAGCAAAGACGTCACATTGAAGATGAAGGTGCGTCTGACTCATGCCATGGTATTTTCACTCGCATCATATGGTTGTGAAAGCTGTATATTGAACAAGAAATACAGAAAAAGAATTGATGCTTTTGAATTGTGGTGGTGGAGACATTTACTGAATATACCATAGACTGCTAAAAGAACCAACAAATCTGTCCTAGGAGAAGTACAACCAGAGTGCTCCTTGGAAGCAAGAATGGCCAGACTGCGTCTTACCTATTTTGGACATGAAGCCAGGAGAGATCAATCCCTGGAGAAGTACATCATGTTTGGGAGTGTGGCAGGTCAACGCAAAAGAGGAAAACCCTCCACCAGATGGATTGACGCAGTGTCTGCAACAATGGCCTTAAACATAAATAAGATCATTTGCCTGGCACAGCATCGGCAAGCGTTTCGATCTGCTGTACATAGGGTTGCTATGAGTCGGACTCGACTCGACGGCACCTAACAACAACAACATGATTTTATGTAATGACATGATGTCTTTTTCTCTTCTGAATGCACCCTCCTCTAGTCTCTCAGTAAATCCATCACACATTTCCACCCTGTCATCGATCATCACTCCTTCTGAAGTGCTGACATCATGTTCATTATCACCACCTCCCTAAAGGAGAGCTATTTCACTGTTTATAACATCTGTCAATAAAAAAACAACAGGATCCTCATTAAAGGCAGTAAGAAGTGCTTCAACCGGCTTACTGGTGGACTCGGATGGTATACTCTTTGCATCCGTAAGGAAGTGAGACATGATTTTTTTTTCTCACTTGCATACAGAATCCTTCAAAGTCACTGCTGTGTTCAATACCATCTCTGAAAACAGTTGGAGGCCAGAGCACAAATCTGTCTTCAGTGACTTTGTTTCAAGCGTTTGCACCAGCATGTAATCCAGAATTTGCAACTTCCCATTAAACTTCTACAAACGGTCCACATCCATGTCTTTGTTTGCTGCTACCAGTAGTCTATGAAATTGTTGTTTATTCTTCATAGACAAAGGATACCCAGCAGGGCGCTGTGGCGCAAGCCTGCAATCCCAGTGGTTAGGGAGGTGCAGGCAGGGGGATCGCAAGTTCGAGATCAGAGGCAGGCTGTGCAACTTAGCTAGACCCTGTCTTGAAAAGTAAAAAAAAAAAAAAAAATGGGCTGAGTGTGCAGCTCAGTAGTCCACCATTTGCAGAGCATGCAAGCGCGAGGAGGCCATGGGTTAAAACCCTAGTGCCACAAAAAACAAGACAAGCAAAAAAAAAAAACAAACACAAAGGACAAAGGATGCCCTAGTAACCTTGCTTAGTTAATAACAAAGTCATCTTCCAGGAAATTTATATGGCAAATATTATTTATGCTGAGAATTTCCAGTGCAGATGACCAGAACAGCTATGAAGGAATAACAAAACATTGCAGCCATCAACCAGTCCATCTTCCCTGCAAAACGTCCAACCACTGGTACAAACTACGTATGAAACCACTCACAGAAGATGTCCCCCGTGACCTGGCCTTCCATCTCCTCAGCTGCAGTCAATGGAAAGAGGTGTCCAGTTTGGGAGAAGTTAAGTCTTGATGATTGTGAGGATTCTAAATAATATCAGGCTTTTCAAATAAACTTTTTGCTGAAAGATAAATGGGAAAAAAGCAGAAAGACTTGTAGGCTGGAAATATTTTGAAACAAAGGAAGACCTCAGGCAGTGTCAGTTGCTAGGTAGCCATATCGTGGCTGTGTACTTTCAAAATTACGGAATGTCTCAGGCCGTGCTTTAGGTTCATGGAGTATTTTTGTTGTTAGATGCTGTCGAGTCAGGTCAAACTCATAATGTCCACATATACAACAGTACGAAACGCTACCTGGCACTGTACCAATCACAGGATCATTTTTAGGTTTGAGCCCATTGCTGCAGTTATTGTGTTTCTTCTCAATCTGAGTTGTCTCACATCAGCAAATGGAGGTGCAAGGGGCTTTACTCCATTACCATGATGAAGGTCCACTCTTCTTGGAGGAGGCAACTCTTCTCCACTCGCCTCTTGTATGCCTTCCAATCTGACCAGCTCATTTTCCACCACTATAGCTGACAGTTTTTCTCTGCTATTCACAGAGTTTCCAATGGCGAATTGTTTGGGAATGGGCTGCCAAGTCCGTCTCCCTAATCGGTTTTACTCTGGAAGCTCAATGGAAACCTATCCCCCATGTTTGGCCCTGCTGGTATCTGAAATACCGGTGGCATAGCTTTCAGCATCACAACAGCACGCAAGCCCCCACAGCATGACAAGCTGATGGACACATCATTGAGTACTATGAGGAGCAAAACACAAATCAAATTCAATAAAGTTCTTTCATTCTTTATATTTAAAAAAGGTGAATATCAGCATAACTAATTGAAGTGAACGTTCTACCAATATAGTTAAAATCATATATTTTTCCTTATTTGGAGATGATGACTTAAGTTGCTGTATAGTTCATAAAGCTATGTGGATACAAATCAATTATTTTGCTTTTTGAAGAATTGGGTCAACATTTTAAAACTAGTGATCCTATTTACTTTTATATAAGATCAATAATAGATTTTAATAAAAGTTTTTGATAGGACAGTGAACAGTATGACTTCTTAGAATTTACTCTCTGAACCATGGGCTGGGGTTTAGCTCAGTTGGGATGACACAGCCCTGTACTCTCTGAGGTCCTGAGTTTGATCCCCAGCACCACAAAAACGGGAGGAGGACATGGCAATCCACTCCCGAAGCAGTCTCCAAAACAATCTGCTATTGCAAACGCTTTGAGGGTTGCTATGAGTCGGATTTCACTCTATGGCACCTAACAACAAACAACAACAACAACATCTGACCACAACTGTATTAATTTTGGCCACATATAATCTTGCTGAGCCTTCATGCAACTCTTTGCTCATTCTCTGCTCAATTACTTCTCTACTTCCTCTATGATACCTTATGGACTGGTGTTATGCTTAACACTATTTCACTTAAAACTAGCTATCTTACCTTAGAGGAAAACTTATTCTTCAGGAAAATATGCTTTCAAAAGAAGGATCAATAAAATCCCCCAAAATTCAATAAACTGGACAAAAGTATGTGTGGCAGTACTTAAAAGGAAAAAAAGAGTAAAGATACACTTCTGAAAGTTTTCAGGTACACGTGGAATTTTCTGTGAATTACTGAGTGGGACCTGTCCAATTCCTTATGAGGCGATATAGTGGGACAAAATAAAGAAGTGCGTGTCGAAAACTCTTAGGCATAACAGAAATCTACAGGGAAGGATCCAGGACAAGGATTTTGGGTAGCATTAAGTTGGGAGAACAGGGATAGCTGCAAAATGGCAGTTAGCATCAACCTCTATCTGTGACCAGCACGTAGCTTAGGACAAAAAATTTCAGGTTAATAAATTATTTCCCCTGGAAAATGAATAAAGAAGGCCATGAAGGAATGAAGAAAGCAACACATGGAGGAAGGAAAAGGAAGAAAAACCGATAGCAGGATAAAAGGTGGGAGAGGCCTGGTAATTTTCAGAAGAGCCAAGGATTTCAGACAACGCAAAGACAAAGGAAATAAGAAAATTAAGGACTGATGGAATTTTCCATGACCCAGAGGAGATATTTACAGGTATCTCACTCTAGTGATCCGCCCTACTGTTGTAGAGAAACTCTTCTACATCTGAAACTAATTCTAAATTTTTCTATTTCAGCAATTAATTAATATTTTCCTAGAAATATTGGAAGAGAACATAAAATGAATTATACAAATAATGTATACTCAGAGGAAAGTTGTTATTCATCAACACGTTACATGACAAAACACAAATTCCAAGACATTTCACTGAAAAGTGGAAAAGCACACAAAGATAACTTGCTTATCTCAACAGTTACACCATTAACATACCCAAGTCAAATAATTACATTACTATTATACAAGTAGTAGTGGGTGAGGGCCTACCTCAGTTGTACAGCATGTACTTGTCACTCACGGGACCGTGAGTACAATTCCCATCACACAAAAGAAGATACTATGGAAACAAAAGCAAATAAACTTATATTCACCTTAAGAATACGAACACAAAAGTATTTAGTGCTTTGTGTAGCAAGATATACAGAGAATGCATGTGAATAAAATGCTTGATGTAAAATGAATCACTTTCTAAAAGAAAATTAAATAAACCAAAGAATCTATCTCACTCTCAAGAATTAAAACTTAAAAATGTAAAATTTTTCTTAATAGATGTATAAATGGAACATAAGCACAATAAGAATTTAAAAAGTTGGTTTTTTGTCCTTCAGACAGAGCAGTGAAACTTTTCAGAATTAATATAAAGTTCATCTGAAAAATAAAAGTAAGTACATTGCCATGGAGAATAGAGAAGGAAAAGGTAACTCAGAATGAAGAATAGTGAGTACAGCTTGCTAGCAAATAAATTCTGATACAAAATACTGAGAAAACAAGGAAACTGTGTGTAGACTTCATTCCTTATGACAAAATATATTAAACATATAAACACCTGTGTTTTAGAAGAAAATATACAGTTATGCATTTAATTCGCCTAATAGTCCTACCACAACAAGAAAATATTCTTAAGTGCAAAGGCAATTTTGATTATGTTGTAACACCAATAAATCCAATATCCATGAGTGCCTTATGATGTCACATATGAAAACTCAACCTCAATATGACAAGAAGATAAAAGTAAAATAACCTCCGAATGTCAAAATAAGGGACAATCACAAGACGTATCTTTGGGGAAAATACTTGTCACACCTAAGAAAGTACATTTCTTCACTATATAACATATCGTGCCTGCAGCCGTAGCCCTGTGGCATCCGATACCGTTCGATCTGGAAAGCTAAGCAGGGTAGGGCCTGGTTAGTACTTGGGTGGGAGACTGCCTGGGATCACCATGTGCGGGAGGCTTGCGGGAAGGACCCAGCAGCCCACTCCTAACAAACAGTCAGCCATTGGAAACCCTGTGAATAGAAGACTCTGTGAATAGCAGAGGAGCACAACCACAGCATTTTGCCTGTTGTCTGTATGGTGTCTGTGGTACCAGCTCCAGGCACCTAACCATCACCACCTCGGGAGCCTAGTTGGAAAGGAAAATTTTGAATCTCTGTTTCCTGTAGGCAAGGCAGGTGCAACTTTGTTGCATGTGGGCACGGATCTAGCATAGGTTCGTATTTGGAGACAGCCTTTTGATTAGAAAAGTGAATGTAGATGCCCCTGATAGTCTCCCCCATAGCTTCACACAATACAGGTTGTTGAGTGGGGATTAAGGGGTGGAAAGAGGGTTTAGGGCCTAGCCATGTAGGTTACCATTTTAGAGCACAACAGGCAAAGGGTCAAAAAAGACAAGGTTTAGCATGGGGATTTGGGCCATTTCTACAGTGCTTTGGATCCAGAATGTGGTGCTAATTTTGTTACTTCCTTTGAGGGTCACCTCAATGTCAGCTCACCATAACAGGGTCTCTAGTAGCTCTCTTGCAGGAAAAGGAGTGACTCAGATCATGGGTGGATCAGTCCTTATTGAGATGTTCCCTGGAGAGCCTAGTTTCATTGCATCTAACCCGAGAACAGGGTGCGTAACACTAGAAAAGTTCTTAGGCACCAAAGGCGCTTGTGGAAAGCTAGTGGACTTTTTGTTCAAGAAGCGGGAGACAGTAACAGATGAAAAATGAAGCTTTCTAAAGGAATTTTTAGGGTCCTTTAGGTATAAGGTCATGTCATCTGCAAATAGGGATGATTTGACCTCTTCTTTCCCTATATGTATTCCTTTGTATCTTTCTCTTGCCTGGTTACTCTGGCTAGGACTTCAATCATGATATTGAATGAGAACACCAGTTTTCTTGGGATTCCCTGTTGGTTATGGACAGGGCACGAGTAGCCCTCTCCATAACCTCTTTGCCAGGATTCCTCAGGCCTAATGTTAAGCTTACCAGAATGTGGCTCTGGGCATTTGTTCCCTTGGGTGTGGAGGCATTTTCCACACCGCTCTTCCTGAGTGCTCTCTAACAGGATTATTCCAGGGAGAGGGAGCTGCTGTAAATACAGATGAGGTTCAATCTCTTGCCCATCTGGTTCTTAACAGGCCACTGACCAGGAGGCTCAGATTTGGGGACCCCTATTCTGAAGAATCTCCTCAAAAATAATAATATTTGGGTATTTGATTTTTTTCTCAGCCTAAACTAATACAGTGTTTTAAGTGCTATATGTGGGCAGATCAAATCCAAGGAAGTATAAAATTATTCTACCCAAAAGATAGTCCACCTCTTTAGCAAATTCACAGCTGTGACACATTTCCCTAACATCAGGCTCTATCTGTCATGATTTTCTGTTTAATTCTGCTTTCAAATATGCATCATCTGGTCTTCTTGTATTGCTTCTTTTTATGTTTCCACCACCTGTTCGCAAAGCAATCTTGAAACAATCATTCATTGATAATCCTATGAGGGTCACTATGAGTCAAACCCAACTTGACAGCACCTACCAACCAACCAACAACCGTTTATTAGTGTTGACATTACTTTCATTAAATCTCCCAAATAGGAGTGCAGAAATAGCCTAACCATGAGGCATTTAAATGCTCAATAACTTATTTTGGTAAAGTTAAAATGGTAACAGTAATCCATGTATTGCCTTTAAGACAATGTAATCAGTATACTTTACATGAACAATGAGGGACCATGATTTGAAAGATTATCTGAATGAAGTTAATGAATGTGTTATTACAGAAGTGGGCTTAGAATCACTTCAGTGTGGGGATGATTAGCACCAAGTACGTGGAACCAAGAGACCTATCAGGCCTACTGACCTATACAGTCAGTAATATTAGGAAATGCCATACTGTTCTACAAGTTTTTTTTTTTTTTTCAAAATTTACACTTGTTCTACTAGGAGATAGAATCCCTATTATTCCATCAGTCTGTTCTGTTTTGGAAATTTGTAGTTCCTTATTTGTAAAAAATTGTAAAAGTTTTTACTCGTTTTACTCAGCATTCTGCAAACATCTCTCAATATGCACTTTACCTCTTCAGTGTCATTCTGATGGTTCTTCTTTAAAATCATTTTATTTCATTAGAAAATATATTTACCTTTGTAGCTGTTTGTTACACTTTTCTTCCCTGATGTAATGAACCCAACCCTTAAGTTTCATTTTAAAATTATACCATTTTTTATTTTCTATAATCTATCTGTACTGGAATTGGCATTCGCATATACCAAGATTAGTGATATAATTAAATTCGATATTTTAGTACGGTGATATTTTCCCTTCCTTGGATAACCTACCATCCTCGCAACAGTCGTTGAAAACTTTTACTTTCTCCATTTATCCCATATCTCAATGCTGACATACACTTTGGCTTTCCAGTTTGAACCCACTCATCTACATATTATCCTTAGGCCAGCACTACTTTCTTAATATAGATAGACATTAAGACTTGATATTCAGTAGGGTGTAAATTCCAAAAACATGCTTTTCAATTGTAGCTATGTATTGGCCATTTTTAAACATTTATACCATTATCTTCATTTGTGTGTGTGTGTGTGTGTGTGTGTGTGTGTGTGTGTGTGTGTGTGTTTCTGTGTGTTCCTGGGAATCAAACCCAGGGACTTAGGCATGGTAGATAAGCACACACACTGAGCAAAGCCCTCAGCCTCTTGTGTTTACCTTTCTCAATCAACTCACCAAGCTCCTGAGGCAACACTGACATATAATAGCTCAGAGACACTTGCCTCAGGATTCCCATCTTGCTCTGGCCTCTCTAGAAACAAATGGGGTGGAATGACAAAGGAATATGATTGGCATGTCGCTTTCTCCTATATGAAAAAGCAGTGTGAAAAAGGAAGGTGTTATCGTTGAAAACACAGAAAACTAAAACACAAACTCACACCATCTATGACCTCTGTTCTGTTAATAAAATAAGTTCAATGAAAAATAAGCCACTAATATTTCTTAAAATAATGAAAAGTAAGAACATGCTAGGAATTTTTGACTCATTTGATAATGCATATGATCTTTAAGTATAATATCTAAGGGATTTTCGTTCAGTGCTCTCTGATATAGACCATAATGCTAATACTGCCAAAATAGTAAACACGAATATAAGGGAAATTTCATTAGTATTGACTTTATTTTTTAGTTTGTACATTTTTGCAATTATTTCACAGGTGCACTTGGAACATTTCTTCTTTATGTTTTTTGTGCATTACCAACATTTGTCTCTATATTCACAGGAGTACTTGGAATAATCTTACTTTTTCACATCTTTATTTAAAGGCTTTTCAGTTTGTTTCACAGGTAAAGGTTGACCTTTTTTATCTTCTTGCTTTGTTAAAGGTTGAGCCTTTTTAGCTTCTTGCTTTGGTAAAGGTTGAGTCGTTTTACCTTCTTGCTTTGCAGCAGGTGCAGGCTTTGGTTTCTCCTTTTTTACAATTAAAAGTACTGATATTAATATAATCAATAACAACAAACACAAAGTAACCAAAATTGGTATCCACATAGAGGCCATCTTCTTTTTCGCTCTAGTTTTTGTCTTTATTCTACGAGGGGCAGGGCCACTATCAGTACTACCTCCAGTGCCATTTTCCAGGCAGTCGGGTGGCGAAAACCCATAATTGCAATGGCAGTGATGTTTATTGTTGCAGATTCCTCTCTCATTGCAGACCTCAGGCAAGCAGGCATCTTCCCATTCTGGCACAGGTACACATTCTGCATTGATACACATGTGTCCTTCTCCACACTCTGTACCATCTGTCACTCTACCAATGTCATATATTGTCATCCCGAAGTGGTAGTCAGTAGCCCAGCAGAGGACACCATTGACGGCAATCGAAAACACGGTAGTATGGTCTGACAATGAGGGAAGTGTGTTCACGTTCTCACACTGAAGTCTCCCACATGGACTATTTGTGATATTACATCTGTGATATGACTGTTGTCCCAAGCCACAGTGACCAAAACGTTCACCTTTAGTGTTCAGTTCCGAGTAACAAGATGGATTGGCATTCTTGGCTCCACTGCCAAAAATTTTCCTGCACTGATCGTCACGGATATTACATCTCTTTTCATAGCAGAAACCTTTTCCCAAGCAAGGGAGCCCATCCTCCACATATACATCTTCTGGACACTCACCCGAAGTTCCATTGCACCACTCAGGTAGGTCACATTCGGTGTGCTGTTCTCGACACATTGTGCCTGCTGCCATGAACTGGCAGTCTTTACAACAAAGCCCAAAAGCACAGACAGCACTTGGTTCCAGAGTACACTGTTGTGTACAACATGGATCACTTTCACATAGTTTAATGGAACCACAATCGCAGACCTCACCTGAATCAATCACACCATTCCCACAGCTCTTCCATAGGTTAATCTTCTCTATGCTTTGTACAGCACGCAAACACGAGGAAAGCGGACTCATAGATTTTTGATACATCATGTCAAAACTACAGTTGCTGAATACATCTGCCGGCTCTGCCCTTGGATTCATTATGCATTTACTTTTTGGACAAACACATTGTGGAGTATCATGTCGTACTCCCACTATATGACATTGCTCGTGTACCATTCTTATTCCAAACTTGTACGCATTTTCATCCATATAGCAATCCACTGCACAGCTATAGCCGTTGTAACACATTGACCGCCAAGTTGTCGTGCATACATAATTATCACAAATGTTATGTTGTCTTATGACTATAGTTGCTATATCATGAGGCAAACGACGTCCGAAGTTGTTTTGCCTTGTCCAGCTGCAAAACGCATGCAACATACTAGTGACGTCGGATCCTGAAACGAGGTTTCCAGTAGTCCAGACTTCAAATCCATTGGCAACTGGGTGATACTTAAATGGTATTAAAATACCATCTGCTAAATGGATAGCTTTGAGAATATCTATCTGCAAAAGTGAGATATTACTTTCCCTATAAATAAAACGATCATAATCTATCACAAATCCCAGTTCAATATAAAACTGATGATTATAGAAGGACCACTTCTGTCTCTTCATGGGAAGGGACTTTTCAACCTCTTCATAGTCCACTTGCTCTTGCATTTCCTCATCCGCTAATCCGCATCTCTTAGGTGGCGATTCTGTGTCCTCACTGTCCATCTTATATAACAGATGTTCAAATGCGACAGAAAACCTTTTAGGCTTGATTTCATAAGCTGTGTCATTTATCCGTAATCTTCCTTGGAATCCCCCAAAACAGGTGCTAAGAGTAACCAGGGAGTCTACATTCCCTTCCACATACCCATGAAAGTAGCAGTCACTTGGGACAAAAGGCTTGTCCTCAAGTAGAACCCCCTGGTCTGAGTAGGTGAACACAGAGAAGTGTCTGGACACCAGAAGCTTCTTGGCCTTCATGTGTACAATGTGTCTCTGGCCCCCAAATGTCAGGCTATAGGAGGTCCAGCTTGGAGGCCGCATGCTTCTACTAGTGCCAGTGACCTTCAGTGGTATCACCACTTCTGGGGGGCTGTGGTATTGGGAATGCCCAAACTGGAGACATCCAGACAAGAACAAAATCACCCACACACAGGACAGCAGGAGAGTGATCTTCACTTGTGTCGGAGCCTCACCCACAGCCATCATAAAGTGAAGAGTGGAAGCAAAAGAGGGGAGGGAGGAGTCACTGCTTTCTCTTGTCCTTGAACTGGTTGTAGGTAGCACTGATTGTTGATGTGCTGTTCTCTGGCAGGGTCAATCTATCAGAGCAGCATCTAAAAGGTGAACAGCAAAAAAGGGCAGAGACAAGGGGTTTTGTGTGAACACACCATGTTGGCAGAGAAAGAAAAGAGTATGAATTAAAATGCATTTGTGTTTGCCTCAAAGAATGATTCCATATAGTGCATTGAAATTGCTCTTAAGTATTTCTTAGTCAGAGTCCATCTCTGGTGTGCAAAAGGGGGGCTAACTGTCTACAGGTTGATAATTACTGAATCTAGATGAAGCACACATGGATTCACCACTCTGTTTCCTAAATATATGTATTTTTATGAATATTTCTATACCCACTATTTAAATTAAAGCATATAACTGAAAAGATAAACATATATATTGCTTCGAGGAGGCGATACTGGTTTAGGTACAATGACCTGGGGAGAAAAACCCATAACTTTTTCTCATATTTCAAATAAGTTACTTAGTCACGTTAACCAAGAAAACATTTTAAAAATGGTGACAGGTTATTTTTTGCTCACATTCCTTAATGTGTGCTCCCATGCAACAAATTGCTGCTTGTCCTGTTGTTGTCGTTAGGTGCCATCCAATCACGCCTGACTCATAGCGACCCTTATAGGGTTTTCAATGGCTGATTTTTCTGGGATTGCCTTGGGAGTGGATTGCCATGTCCCTCTCCCATATTTGCGGTGTGGGGAATCCAACCCGGGACCTCAGAGACTGCAGAGTGGCACTCTACCAACTGAGCTAAATCCCAACCCCATACTTGTCCTATCTTCATGTAATGATGTCCCACTGCAAAATATCAAGGCATTGATTATACCAGGAAAATAATTGTAGTGACTATTATCCATGCATTGGTTCAAGAAAACCAAGACAAGCTTCATCAGATCACTAAAGTAACGATTGTATGAAAGGCATGAGATCATGAATTGGTAGGTGAGTTGAAAAAAATCTTTTAAAAGAAAGTGAAATCTGTTATGAGGTATCTAGGACACATTACTGAACTAGCACTTTCCCCGGTAGGGAACATCAAATGAAAGATGACCATTCTACGCCACTATCATGTCCTACAGCCAGGGTCGATTTTGTCCACTTTTTGATGTTGTGGTGGTGGTGGTTATCTGGAGTCTCCATTCTTTGAATATTTCCATGTAGCATCATTTTGACGTCTCATGCGGAATCTGCTGTTCATGAAAAACCACAGTGCCCCTAGCTATACTACTCCTGGTAATATACCCAAAGGAATATAAGTCATCATACCGCAGAAACACCTGCAATTCCATATTTAATGCAGGGCTTTTCACAATCAAAAGGGCACATCCAAGATGTCCACCAACAGAAGAGTGGATTGAAAAATGGAATATTACTCAGCAATAAAGAAGGATGAAATTATGTCATTTGCAGCATAAAGGATGGTACTGGGGAACATCATCTTAAGCAAATCAACCCACTTCCAAAAGAGAAATGCCATATGATCTCACTCATGTGTGGGAGCTAAATCTAACTTAAAGAAAAAAATTCCTCACAAATGTAGATATATAAAAATGAACAAGCATACTTATCTAAGAAGAGAAAACATAAACAGAATGAAATGAAGTGGGGAGGGGATAAGTGGATGGGAAATGTAAAAAGGAGGGGAAGTAATGTAGAGGGATAAAGTTGTTGTTGTTGTTGGTAAGTGCCGTCGAGTCGGTATCCGACTCATAGTGACCCTCTGTACAACAGGGGAAACACTACTGTCAGTGCCTCTCTGCTGTTCATGGGGTTTTCAATGGCAGATTGATTTTAGGGAGGGGGTTGCCAGGTCCTTCTCCCAAGCCTACAGCTTCTGGTGTTCCCAGGCGGTCTCCCATCCAGGTACTAACCAGGCCCGACCCTGCTTAGCTTCCGAGATCTGACGGGATCGGATGCCACAGGGCTATGGCTGCAGGAGAGGGATAAAGGGCAAGAGCAAAATCTCAAAACATATGTTAAAACTATAGGAATACCTTGGAAAATATTGAGGAAAGGAAAACAACTAATGAGAATATAACCCAGGGCTGCATGAATACTAATTATATTAAATAATAATTTTAAAATTCCTACCTTTTACTTTTTTCTTTTCTTCTTATGAGTCTGTAAAATATGTAAGTTGATGAATATGTAAGAAAGAGTGATTTAATACTTGCACGGTGGATACAGCAAAAGATTTATTACTCTGTACCCTAACAATATTTATAAATAAAAAGAGAAGCAGTAGCCCTGTACTCTCTTTTCGTATTTCCTTTTCGAGAGCTCTTAATTCCTACTTACCTTTCCAAAAATTTTTATTTTCTTATCACTGTCAAACACAACAGAGGAAAAATTTTCATCTAAAATCCCCATATGTGATACGTCATTCATTCAAGTCTATAATTTGCTTGGGTTATCGAGGCTACTTCCAAATCACTAAAACAGCAGCCACCTCATCATGCCACCACCTAAAGTTTTTTCATATTTTTATACCAAACAACCAAGAATTATTCGGAAAACCACAAAAAAGTTGGGTGGCTGATTTATTACTTTCTTCTCTGCCAAGAATTTTATTCATTTCCTCAGTGAGTATTTTAAGGATTAATGCACCTAACACCGAGTATTGTAGGTGGCGTTCTTTCACCTTTACAGCTCATCTCCCACAATACACTGCCATCAGCCTACGATCATGACGTATGTCGTATTAGCCCACTAAGCATCGCAACTCTTATATGTTGAAAGCTAATCACTCCTGTTTTTGCCTGGCTGAAATGTGCTCATTGAATTTACAGGGTACTCTAATAACTTTTCACTCCACGTTTTTCCTTATTTCCAATGCTCATGTTATACTCCTCATCCTTCCTTTAGGCCTCATCCATTTGAGCCCCTATTCTCCAAAATCCTCAACCCAATCGAGATTACAGCTTTTGCCCGCTTTCATCTGTCCTGCAACATGTAGCCAATACTGCTTGGAAAATAAATCACTCTATTTAGGTAGAGGCTTAAATGGAGAAATCACATGCAAAAAAAATTAGGATAAAATATGCCTACAAATCAACAGAAAGGAAGTAGTGATGCACAGATATTTATTTGAAACACTCCTGTAATTTTAGTCAACAGGACTTTATTGTCAACGATGTTTCTCTTGCTGATTTTCTTAAATTTACTTAGCAATACATATGGAAACTAAGCTAAAAAGTCAACATTGTTTTTGTTTCAGTGAGTTGTTATTAGTGATGAAGATCAATGATCATTATTTGAGTTATAAAATTGAGAATTCTTCATTTAATGCCTTGTGGACAAAGCATCAGGTTTTTAAACTTTGTCACGACAGAGTCCTATTTCAGGCTGAACTGCAGCCCCAATGTCAAAATGAGAAGAGTGCTTGGATTGATTGCTTGTGTAAAGTGATCAAGTAAGAGAAGGGGAGACACACTTCCCAGAATGCCTCCAGATGACAAAAGAAAGCAAGACCAACTGGAGAAAGCATTAGAGACAACACCTCAACTTGTAAAATGATGATATGCTCATTTGCTGTCCATGTCTGTCATGATAATACATTTGGTAGTTACTAGGGAGCGTGAATTTCGGTTGTGGTGGAAAATGGCCATTTGTTAATGACGCAGCACTGCTAAAATGAAGCTGAATAGAAGCCTGTCAGAAGCAGGTCGTGAGTAAATTAGTTGCAAAAACATTCCTGGAAGACTGTCTCGGCCTCATTAAGTTATTTTACATAGTGGCTATAGCGACCTCTATATGTTCTAACAGAGAAAAACCTTTCAGGAAACATGTGTTTCCTATCACGCAAAGTAGAAGGCTATGCATCCTCTTTGACAAATGCTGTTCCATCCCTGTACAATTTCATCAGATTCATTAATCTCCATATGGTATTTCTCACCTCCCCTCTCTGTCTCACTCATACCCAAACTTAGTTATTTTTCAAACTATAAGGATCAACCTGAAAATAAAATGATTTCAGGGCTCTCAACTGAATAAATTAAGTATAAAAAGAAATAATAAGTGCCATAGATCTCCCTATACCTAAATCCTTAGAACACAACCCTATTTGCTCTCTGTGTGAATTTGTAAAGGTATAAATCCTGGTGGTTCTCTCCATAGACCTAAACTCTTGAATGACTTAGAAAAAGATGGATTGTTGGATCCCACACCTTGCTAGCTGCAGCCCTACCCAAGGATTATTTGTAATGCCCATCTGTATGGAGAATATTATTTAGGACCCTCACATGCCAAAGAGAAATAGAATTCTCCTCTTTCATTTCTTTTTCATTAAAGTTCTCGAATTAGCTGCCTTGGAAGAAGTTCCTCTCTGTTCTACAGAGCATGATAAATGGCTGATCTCCTTTCCCATTTGCTTCTACCTCTTGACCCAATTTTAATTTGAAATGCTTTTCAATTGAATAAACCAGATTTCCTTACCCTCATGCAATGTACACAGGTAATTCTTCAATATGAATATATTTGATTTATTCTATCCTCCCTCCATATTGTGTAATCATTTGAGTTTTGTACTACTGCTCATACTATTACCCTGGTCCTGGATGATTTCCTACACATGGAACCGTATCATGGCACACTTGAAGAATATCTAAAGCCAGGAAATAATTCAACACAATTTACATTTTCTGTGGTACCAAACGTCTGTAATCATCCATAACCTTTCCTTTACAGTCACTGAATAACACAGAGACATTTCATATCTGCTTATAAACATGCGTCGCCTAATATGAAGCATTTTATAAGTACAAAAAAGTAAAACGGAATGTGGAAGAAGGGAGATGATTATGTATATTTGTCTGTGTATACCTACATACATATACATATATATGTGTATATATACATGTATACATATATACATATACATGTATACACACACACACACATATACATCTTATGGTACATTGATAAAACTATAAGAAAAGATACTTACTCTACAATTACTGAAACTTCTAATTTCCTGACTGCATTGTCATAGGCAACAAACCAAGGACTTCCCCAAACTGGGAATAGCACCCAGGTAAGTAAGGCATCGGGCTGGGATTTAGCTCAGTTGGTAGAGAGCTGCACTGCAGTCTCTGAGGTCCCGAGTTCAATTCCCAGCATCCCCAAAATGGGAAAAGGGCCTGGCAATCCACTCCCAAGGCAATCCCGAAACAGTCAGCCATTGAAAACCCTATGAGGGTCGCTATGAGTCGGATACCGACACGACGGAACCTAACAACAACAACAACAAGTGAAGCATCAACTAGAAGCAAGATTTGTTTGTTTTTGTGTTAGCTGCCAATGAGTCAAGTTCGACTCTTAGCAACCCTAGGTAAGTCAGATGAAACACTCCCTAACATTGTGCATGCCTGGCACTATGTCAGTGCTTCTTTCCTCTTCATAGTGTTTTCAATGGCTGGTTGTTCTTGTGGGAGTGGGCTGCCACATCCTTCTCCCAAGACTATAGCACCTTGTTTAACCAGGTGGTCTGAGATCTGACAGGTCAGATGCCAGTTTGGTATGGCAGCAGGCAAAGATGTGCTTATGCAGAGAAAACTGGAGAGAAAACTTAGGAAAATACCTGGAGTCAATCACAAAATATATTTACCTTACTCTTGACTCATAGGCTTATATATGAGTCATGAAAACCTTGGCTTTATGAATTTTTGGGATCCATACAAAGAATAAACAGATTATGTTGTTGTAAACAGATTCTGGGAGCCAGGGAACAAAAAATGGAAAGCTTTGGTCAGCTATATCATTTTTTGTTGCTGACACCTGATTGTTCCCATACAATGAAATCATTGTCTCCTAATGAGTGCTAATTCAGGTCATTCTCATTTGCAGATTACAGAGATATAAAAGAGACTGCCAGAAAATTTCTCACATGAGCTCAGAAGCCACTTGTCACAAAATACAAAAGATGACCAGTCATTTATATTATGTTCTTAAGATGTTTTGGTAGATCTCTATTGACTCTCAGGTGCCAGGGAACCACTCAACGCAATTTATGTTTTCTAGGAAACCACACGTCTGTATTCGTCTGTATGTTTCATTTTATGGAAAAGGAAGGACCTCCGATGACATGAAATAAACTCTGAAAACAATGCCTCAAGGAGTGAATGAAATAGCATGCATATTTTTTTCAGGAAGGTTTGTTATCACAGTGTGGGCTAAGTTTCCTCTCAAAAGAATCTGAGGAATTAAGACCATGGCTCAGAGCAAATGGCACATATAGGGATGGCTGGATAAAAATGTAAGTATGAAATAGGAAGTAAAAATAAGCAAATAATACAAGGCTATGCTCAGCTTATAAAGTCTGATATGACATCTTTTTTGACTTCAGTATATTCAGGGAATATAAACTAAATAGTACAGAAAAATAGGCAATAATTTGTTTAAAAGATTTCAAAAGCACACTGCTTTGGAAGTAATGTCAAAGAAATTAATGATCAGAGTGACCTCATGGAGTTTAATGTAATGTCCCCACCATTAATTTATTCATTTTTTAAACATCTAGACAACAGAGTAAATTAGTAAAGCTCTCACCAAACTCGGATCGTTCCTGCGAAGAGTAGTATTTGGAGGGTCACAAGCTCTGTGTTACTAACCCCACAGGGTGCCTGAAGCACAAAGTCTGAGGTCACAATGAGGCTCTGTGACTTCAGCTCCTCAAGAAATAGTGCAGTAACCCAGAGGTCTAAGCCCTGCTGCTTTGAGTTGCAGTGTTATGCAGCCCCTCGTGTTGACAGCAGATGAGCAAAAGTTAAAAGGGTGTCACAGGAAAAAAATCTTGTGTGAGAATCTTTCAGGTCAATAACCGTTGTATTTGAATGACTCTAGATTTCAGAGGTTAGCAACTGTTTAAAATATGATGCAGTTTTGAATGGAAGTTATTGATGACAACAGTTTCCTTCCACAAAACAATAATAATAAATGGCAATGGAATAATAAACTCTTTTGTTAAAGTTAACTTAGAAATATTGATGTTCTATTCAATGCGTGTATCACATCCTAAGAATAATAAATTATTTAAGGTAAACACAGAAACTCAAAACAACCCCACACACATGATGGCTTCCCCTATACCAGAAAGTGGGAGAAGGATGTGGCAGTCCACTCCCCAAAACACTCCGGAAACAACCACGTCATTGAAAACTCTATGAGGGTTGCTATGAGTGGGACACGACTTGACTGAACCTAAGAACAACAACGACAATTCCAGAAAAGGAATACTACTTTGGAATAATGTAAGCCAAGTTGACAACAAAAATTAAGCAAGAGTAAGAACTTTGGATAAAATACAACAGAGTTCCATGGTGTGGATTGCTTCTTAAGCTAGAATGAGATTACTGTGACTATTAGAGGAAATAGCACAACGTATTTAAGTACTTGGCACAAGGAGTAAATACTTTTACTGCATTCCACAAATCTCTTCTTATCAATGTCAGAGCGTTTCACAATGTTTGTTTTGTAAGGTGAAAACTTCCCAGCAGAGTGGTGCCACATCATAGATGCATGTCTTGAACTTGAAAATTAGTATTGCTTACTACTAAATAACTTCAAATCTAAATTCATCTCCTATCAACCCAAATGGGCTGGACTTTAGTTCAGTTGGTAGAGTGGTGCTCTGCACTTTCTGGGCACTGGGGTTCAATCCCTGGCACGATCAAAACAGAAGAAAGGGGTAGCAGTCCACTCCCAAAACAATCCCCAAACAATCAGCCGTTGAAAACCCTTGTAGGGTACCTATAAGGTAGATCCGACTTGATGGTACCTAAAAACAACATCAACCAAAAATATGATTTTCATGCTTCCTTTTACCAATGGAAGACTCGTGCCTCCTGAAAAAGTCATCTTCTACTCGTAAGGATCATGTCTACTCCTGCCTCCCAAAACATCACTCACTCTTTCCCTAATGGTCACACCAGAATCTGACCCATTCACACTTGACCCATACCTAAATGCCAATCCCCTCAAGCTGCTCTGCAGCTGTTCTCTCTTTCTCCCCAGACAAGCTTCTTAAAGGAGTCAATCGCTAAGGCTTTCCCCATGTTCTTCAAGGGGGTACTCATCCTAGTCCTGGCTTCAATTTCCATATCAACACATCTTTAGTTTTTATTGTTGTTGTTGTTTTGAGTGGTTTTATGTTTCTGGAGACAGTGTCTCCCTATGTAGTCCAGGCTGGCCTGGAATTCACTGTGTGGTCCAGGCTGGTCTTAAACTCATGTCCCAATTCCTGCCTCTAACTCCCTGGTGCTGGGATTACAGGCATGCACCACCACTTCCAGTTCCAAATTCATCTTTCTTTTTTTTTTTTTAAGGTGGAAATTTTTAATGTACAACTTAATGTTATCATTCTGACCTGTATTTCATTGTGACATTTCCAGTTATGCATTTCATTGTACATTGTTCACATAACCTCCCCCTTACCCTCTCATGACCCTGTTCCCCCTTTCTACTTGTATGGCTTTTTGTGTGAATAATTATCTATATACGTGCGTCCCTATTTTGGTTTAAGCCTAAACCTTTTTCTGTAGTGATCGATCTTTTTACATTCCTAGCAGTATTACATGAGTGAGCTAGTCTGTATGCATTATTGCCATTCTTTGGAATGATTGATATTATTATTGTTTCTCATACTAACAAGGTTGAGCTGTTTACATTGAGGTTGACCTCATCCCCTTCCACCCAACCTCGTTGGCCCTCCTCCCCCTCACATCTTCTCTCCCATCATCGCTTCTTTTTGCTAGATCCCTCCCTCCTTCTTTCTGCTCCTTAAATCGTCCCTTCTGTGCTAAAGTCACATGAGCCTTTTATTGTGTTCCAATCTATGTATAGGGTTTTTTCCTTCTTTTAAGTTTGGTTCAGCTCCCAGGTATGAGTGAGAATATATGATATATCTCTTTGGGGGCTTGTGTTCGTTCACGTAAGATAATTTCCTCCATCCCATCCATTTTGCTGTAAATGACATTATTTCATTTTTTAATTGCTGAGTAGTACTCCATTGTGTATATGTACCATAATTTTTTTACCCATTCTTCTGTGGATGGGCACTTTGGTTGATTCCATATCCTTGCAATTGTGAAAAGTGCTGCATCGAACATTGAGATGCAAGTGTCTCTGTGGTATGATGACTCATTTCCCTTTTAAGTATATTCCCAGTAGTTGTATAAGTGGGTCTTATGGTAGATCTACTTTCAGTTTTCTGAGGTACCTCCATATTGATTTACAATGTGGTTGAACCAATTTACAACACCACCAGCAGTGTAAGAGGGTTCCCTTTTCTCCACAACCATGCCAGCATTTGTTGTTATCTGTTCTGTTGATCTTGGCCATTCTCCTAGGGGTAAGGTAGAATCTCAGAGTCGTTTTGATTTGCATTTCCCTAGTGGCTAGGGATACTGAGCATTTTTTCATGTGTTTCATGGCCTGATGAGTTTCTTCCTGTCTGTTCTGTTCCTTTGCCCACTTGTGTATTGATTGGGTTATTTGTTTTCTTGGGAATGGCTTTCTTGAGTTCTCTATAAATTCTGGAAATTAGTCGTCTGTCTGATGCATAGGATGCACAGATTTCTTCCCATTCAGTCGGGACTTCCTTGACTCTGTTGGTTATTTCCTTTGCTGTACAGAAGTTTTCTAATTTCATGTAATCCTATTTGTCTATTCTTGTTGCGATTTCTTGAGAATTGGAGTCCTGTTGAGGAAGTGCTTCCCTATGCCTATATGTTGGATTGTGTTGCCTATCTTTTCTCCTAGTAATTTTAAAGTTTCTGGTTTTATGTTGAGGTCTTTTATCCATTTCGATTTAACTCTCAGGCATATTGAGATGTGCCTCAGATCTGTTCTCATTTTCCTGCAATATCCATGTTCCCATGGATATCCATGTTTCCCAGTACCATTTATTGAAAAGGCTATCCGTTCTCCAATTCACTTGTTTTGCTCCTTTGTTGAAAATCAGGTGACTCCAGATGTGCCGATGTATCTGTGGGGCTTCTATTATGCTCCAGCTGTCTTCAGGCCTATTTTTGTGCCAGTACCAAGCTGTTTGTGCTTCTAGAGCCCTGTAGTAGAGATTGAAGTCAGGGACTGTGACCCCACCTGCACTCGTTTTGCAACTTAAGAGTGTTTTGGCCACACGTGCTCTTTTCCATATGAATTTCGGGATCACTTTTTCTATTTCTGTAAATTCTGTCACTGGGATTTTAATGGGGATCGTGTTAAATCTATAGATTGCTTTTGGTAAGACAGCCATTTTTACTATATTCATTGACCCAATCCATGAGCAGGGCAGGTCCTCCCACCTTTTAGTATGGTCTTTGCTTTCTTTCTTTAATGTTCTGAAATTTTCCTTGTGGAGATCTGCAGAATCTTTGGTTAGATTGATTCCAAGCTATTTAATTTTCTGTTAGGTTATCATGGCAGGGATCATAGCTGTAATTTCCTTCTCTTCCTGCTCACAGTTGGTGTGAAGGAAGGGCACTGCTTTCTGAGTGTAAATTTTATATCCTGCCACTTTGCTGAAGAAGTGAATTGGCCCTAAATTTTTACTAGAAGAGGTTTGAAGGTCCTTTAGGTAAAGTATCATGTCATCCGTAAATAAGGATAATTTGGCCTCTTCTTTGCCTATCTGTCTCCCTTTGATTTCTTTCTCTAGTCTGATTGCCCTGGATAGGACTTCAATTATAATGTTCAACAAGATAGGAGAGAATGAGCATCCTTGTCTTGTTCCAGATCTCAGAGGAAATGGTTTCAATTTCTCTCCATTTAATATGATGTGGGCTGTAGGTCTGTCATAGATGGCCTTTATGATGCCAATATATTTTCCTCTTATGCCTATCTTCTCCAGGGTTTTTATCATGAAAAATGTTCCACTTTGCTAAAGGCCTTCTCGGCATCAATTGAGATGATGACGTGATTTTTGTTTGCAAGCCTCTTGATATGTTGAATTACATTAATTGATTTCAGTGTGCTGAATCAGCATTGTATCTGTGGAATAAATCCCACTTGGTCATGGTGAAGGATCTTTATAAGATTTTGCTGAATTCGGTTTGCCAGGATTTTGTTAGGAATTTTTCCATCTATGTTCATAAGAGAAATGGGTCTATAATTCTCTATCTTAGGTGTATCTTTTCCTGGTTTAAGTATCAAGGTGAGGTGGCTTTGTAGAAAGTTTGGAAGTCCTCTTTCCTTTTCTACTTTTTGAAACAATTTGAGGAAGACAGGTTTTAATTCTTCTTTGAAAGTTGGTAGAATTCTGCCGTGAACCAATCAGGTGCTGGGCTCTTCTTTGTTGGGAGACTTTTTACTACCTTTCCTATTTCAGCATATGTAATGGGTTTGTTTAGGTCACTTATGTCCTCGGGGGTTAACTTTGTTAAATCGTATGTGTTAATAAACTTAGCCATTTTTTCTCTATCTTCATATTTTGGGGAATACAATTTCTCAAAGTATTCCCTGATGATTTTCTGTATGTCATTGTAGTCCATGGTTATGAGCCCTTTTTCATTTCTAAGTTTCACTGTGTTGCCTTTTTCCCTTTTGTTTTTGATGAGATTGGCCAGGGGAGCATCTACTTTATTAATCTTTTCAAAGAACCAGCTCCTAGTCTCATTCATTCTTGGAATTATCTTTTTAGATTCTAATTGAGATACCTCTGCCTTGATCTTGGTAATTTCTGTCTGAGTGCTCCTTTGGGGATTGATTTGTTCTTGGCCTTCTATGTCTTGAGGTGTGTCATTAGGTCATTTATTTGGCCCTTCCCCAGCTTATTGATGAAGGTACTCAATGCTACAAACTTCACTCTTAGAACTGCCTTTGCTGTATCCCTTATGTTTTGGTAGGATGTGTTTTCATCTTCATTTGATGGCAAGATTTTTTAAATTTCTGCTTTAATTTCTTCAATAACCTGTTAATCACTGAGCAGTGTATTATTTAGTCTACATGAATTTGTAAAATGTCTGGAATTATTCTTGCTTTGAAGCGCTAATTTTATTCTGTTGTGTTCTGATAAGGTACAGCAATAATTTCTACTTTTTTGAACTTGTTGAGGGAATTCCTATGGACTAACATGTGGTCTATCTTGGTGAAAGTTCCATGTGGAGCTGAGTAGAATGTGTATTCCTCATCATATGGATGGAATATTCTTTATATATCTGTGACATCCAACTGGTTTAAGGTTCAGATTAAGCTCATCGTTTCAGTGTTGGCTTTCTCTTTGCATGACGTGTCTCTTGGTGAAAGTGAGGTATTGAAGTCTCCCATTACTATTGTGTCTAGACCGATATAGTCCTTTATGTCCCATAAAGCTTGTCTTATGAAGCTAGGTGCCCCTGTATTTGGAGAATATATATGAAGTGTTGTTACTGGTTCCTGGTTGATTGTTGCTTTTAGTAATATGTAATGTCCTTCTTTATCTCTCCTAATTAGTTTTGGATTAAATCTATGTGATAGGTTAATTTATCTGATCGTAGTATTGCAACTGCTGCTTTTCCCTGTTTCCCCACTGCTTGGAATATTGTTTTCCACCCCTTAATTCTCAATCTTTTAGAGTCTTTGTGGGTTAGGTGAGTCTCGTGAATGGCACATATGAGGGTTTATGTTTTTTCATCCAATTGGCCAATCTATGTCTCTCAATTGCTGAATGAGGCCATTCACATTAATAGAAATTATTGGGAAGTGTCTATTGTTATGTAACCAGTCATTACTTATTGCTGGTTTCTGATTAATGCTTACTTTATTGCTTTTTTTACTTCCCCTCGTGTTAGCTATCCCATTCTTTGATCTTCTATATAGGGCTATCTTATCTCACCTGTATGTGGCAACTGATTGAAGATCCACTCTAATGCAGGCTTGGTGGTTGCGAATCATTTGAATGTGTCAGTATCATGGTGTGTGTTGTGCTCCTCATGTATTTTCAAAGATAACTTTGTCGGGTATTGTATTCTTGCTTGGAAGTTGTTCTTTTTCAGAACATGAATTATATGTGTCCAGGCCTTTCTAGCTCTCGATGTTGATATGGAGAAGCCCACAGTTATTTTAATGGATTTGCCTTTAACAGTTAGTTGTGGTCTTCCCCTAGCTGCTTTCAAGGATTGCAATATTTTTTTCCTGACCTTTTCTAGCTGGCAAGGAGAGCACAGACTTCAGATGAGATACCATTTTCTCTAGAATGTTGAGGGTGCTGGTGGCCTTAGCTTTGATATCTCTTAACGTATTGATAATTAGAATTATGAATTCTGATTCTGATATCTCTTAAAAATTGGGATTATTTGTGTTGAGTGTTGGCCTATGGGCCCTTTGCATCCTGTCAGGGTTTGGTTCCAGCCCCGGCTATGACCTCAGGGCCTTGCCCTGACACCATTAATGTCCCAGGACTCTCGGGGTTAGGGTAAGAGCCGGGCCTGTGAAGCCAAAGGAAGGACTTCAGGTGCCTTCTTAACAAAACAGGATAGGAACTTTTATTGAGTTACTCCTCCAAGGAGGAGCAACCTGCAAGCAGCCTTTTGAAAGTGGCAACTCAGAAGCTAGCAGCACGGAATGCTGCTGTTTCAATGGTACTACAGCTTTAAGACGTTATGCTAATCAGCTCTGGTGGTATCTGGATGGCACTGGAGGTCTGCTGGTCTTGCCTCTCACAGCCAGCCTTCTTTCTCCCCTCCTTCCCAGGCTTGGGAGTAATTGGGGAGCTCTGCATGTCTTGATAGGTACCTTTGGCTTTTCAGAGCCCCTGAGCTTGACACGGGGTCTTGCTTGAAGGTCTGCCACAGGATTAGGGTGTACTGATTCAAGGTGGTGGGGCCTGGGGAGCAGGTGGAGAACAATAGGGTGACAACAAGAGTGGGGACTAAAGGTGGTCAGTGGCCTGCTTATATGGCTTTTGGGGAAAGGGAGCATGCCAGGAGGTAGCCAATCAGAGTGCATTCCCTGACAGGTATGCCAGTGTACCTGCCATACCTGCCAGGAGGGGCAGTTATTTAAAGAAGGTGAATTTGGGGCACAATTTAGATAGGTGGGCTACTCACCAGCCAGGCCAATCAGTAGGCTTCCCTTATTGACCAATCAAGGGGGTCCTGATGGTCAATCAAGGTGGAGATGGCTGTGTCACAGCTGGCCTGGTCAGGGGCCATCTTTGGTCATTTGATGGGAGGGGGAGGAGTGAAGGACCAGGATGTAGGCCAAGGGTCACTGGCCCTGGAGGGTAGATATTGGTCCTCCATGCAGGCCTGAGAGGCCCCTGCCACTGTGGTCCTCTCTATCCCCTGGGGCTCCCATGCCCTAGAGGATGGATGTTGGTCCTCCAGGCAGGCTATATAGGCCCCTATTGTGGTGGTACTCTCTAGGAAT
>VMDO01026789.1:8822-26306 GCA_007922755.1 Pedetes capensis
TCCTTTGCTGAAGTGGCAAAATCTTAAGACAAATACTATTCACTGTCTATTAAGTATATATTTCCTTAAAATAGTTCATTGAAGTTTTGCCTCTTTAAAGAAAAATCATGTGAATCTTATATCATCGCAACTCCCTCTCATTTCAATTACTGGTCTTCATTCATAGTGATGTTCTACAAATGTTTATAGACTATTTAGATTTAGCCTGATTGTCTGATTTGTCTGATCACTCAGAACAAAATCTGATCAGAGATTAAAATATTTAACTCTGCATTCTGTGAGTCAAATTTGTAAAAGGAAGCTAGACTGTTGAACTATTTAAAAATGGAAGAATAATTGCTTCCCATCCAATGCAAACATTACCTAAATTAGGGTTTTGAGCCTTGGAAATTTTCCACTAAAGAAGGAAATTTGAGGGCACATTTGAAAGATGAGCTGAACAATAAGTTACCAATGCTTACTCTTATATCTTGAAATACCTAATAATATAGAAGTGCTGAGGTTTTTCAGAAACAAAATATACATAAATTATAAGAATTATCTATGATTAATGTACATGTAGATAACTGAACTGTGTTTAACCCTAAAGTATTATTTTTAGTAGTTAATTCAATCTTTAATTTCCCTGAAACTAGAAATATTCATAGCAATATTCACTAAAGCTAGATAAATTAGCAGGAAGTGAATTTAATTCATTTGACTTTTCCTTCATTTGACCCACATAAGCTAATCTTACAATTGGACTGAATATATAACAAGAAATTTTGTCAAACTATTATCCATTTTCTGGAAGCAAATATAATGCTCAGAAATTATTAACACATAATAATTATAGCGCTCTTTAAAATGTTGAAAAGTAAAGATGTCACATTGAAGACGAAGGTATGTGTGACTCATGCCATGTTCTTTTCAGTCACAGTATATGGTTTTAAAAGCTGGATGTTGAATAAGGGAGACAGGAGAAGAACTAATGCTTTGGAATTATAGTGCTGGAGGTGAATACTGAATATACCATGGGTTGCCAAAAGAACCAACAGATTCAACCTAGAAGAAGTACAACCAGAATGCTCCTTGGAAGCAAGGATGGATAGGCTGCATCTTATCTATTTTGGACATTTTGTCAGAAGGGACCAATACCTTGAAAAGGACATCATGTTTGACAGAGTGGTGGGTCAATGAAAAAATGGAAGACCTTCAACTAAATGGTTTGACACAGTGGCTGCAACACTAATGTCAAACAAAAAAGATTGTGTGACTGGCACAGTGTTGGGGAGTTTTATGTTTTGTACTTAGGGTAGCTATGAGTTGGACCAGACTCAACAACACCTAACAAAATAATTATAATAGTGATAATGATAAACATAAGCATAATATTATTTATTAATGAATAACTTGCTAAGTATCAGGTATTTTGCTAAGTACTCATGTAGTAAATACTATCTTAGCCTGCAGCCATACCACTGTAGCAATTGATCCCATCACATCTTGGAAGCTGAGCAGGGTCAGGCCTGGTTAGTACTTGGCTGGGAGACTGGCTGGGAACACCAGGTGCTATAGGCTTGGGAGAAGGACCGGGTAACCCACTCCCAAAAAACAATTAGCTATTGAAAATCTTATGAATAGCAGAGAAGCACTGACAGTACTGTTTTGCCTGTTGTACATAAGGTTGCTATGAGTCAGACACCTACTCGATGGCACCTAACAACAACATATACTATCTCATCATAAAAATTCACATATGCATTTACTTATTCAGAAATATTTCCTTATTCTCTGCATGCTTAAGCATTGTTCTTATTATTAGGAGCATAGAAATGAACCAATCTGAAAGTTGTTCATCTACTGGACACTATTTGGCTTCATAGGCATGTAACCTGTGCCTTATGTTCAGCAGAACTCTTCTCTTGGTTTAATGGTCTGCTTTTGCCATCATCTTTGACCTTGTCTTTTGTTTGTGGAGGCTGATGTGAAAGGAGCGTTAACAGAAGAGATGCATTCAATATGTGTCTGCCCCTACCCATTCCCCACCATTCTCATATAACCCTGATGTTGACCATGACTAAGAATTCTGATGAGCATTTGACACCATGTAATCCAGTGGAACTCAGAACCATACAAGAAAAATAATATTTGGAAGCTGCCTGTCACTTATGCAGAATTGCTGCCAGTGAAGAAAAGGGAAAGATAGTTTGACCCATAGTTCCTGTTACCTTTCAGTCCTTCATACTCATCACTATTGCAAAGAAAAACAGTAGAAAGTGCTGGTAGAACGTGCATATATCAAGAAGTCAAATTAAAAGATTGGAGTTAATTTTGTGCAGCTTTTTCTCTCTTCTGGTTAGAGTAATACCTTTGAATTGTGTTGTTGTTAGGTGCCATCGAGTCGGTATCCAACTCATAGCGAACCTCATAGGGTTTTCAATGGCTGACTGTTTTGGGATTGCCTTGGGAGTGGATTGCCAGGCCCTTCTCCCATTTTTGCAGTGCTGGGAATTGAACTCGGAACCTCAGAGACTGCAGCGCAGTGCTCTACCCACTGAGCTAAATCCCAGCCCTTTGAATTGTGTAGTATCTGTAATTTTTACATGTGTTAAATGTTGTCATTTTTATTTAAAATGACATTGCATGAGACAAAACTGGAATGGTATTAATTTATGCTAATAATTGAAACATTTTTACTTTGAATTACATTAAATAGTAAATAACAATATAATGAAAGAGGGAGTACGAGAGAGAGAGAGAGAGAGAGAGAGAGAGAGAGAGAGAGACTGCAGAAGCATAGAGAAAACTTTAAACTGCAATACATTTTATATTGAGGATGTAACACTTTTATATTGCACCCTATTAGTTCTATGGGTTGGGATTTAGCTCAATTGGTAGAGCACTGCTCTGCAGTCACTGATGTCCCGAGTTCTATCCCCAGCACAGCAAAAGTGGGAGAAAGATGTGGCAATCCACTCCCAAGGCAATCCCGAAACAATCAGCCATTGAAAACCCTTATCAGGGTCACTATGAGTTGGACACGACTTGATGGCTGCTTAGTCGGACACGATTCAACAGCACCTAACAACAACAACAATTTAAATTCTATACTTGCCCCATTTGGTGCTTAACACAATCTTCTGAGTGAACAGACAGTAAACAAAGCTTTAGAATCATAGATAAGAACTTGTATAAGAGAAAGGGAATAAGTAAAGAAGAAGGGCTGAGATACTTGGATAGGGACTTCAGGAAGGTACTTTTGAAACAGAGACATGCTGAGGGTAACCTGAATGATGAGGGGAAGTCAGCTATAATCCCTGAGGAATGTCTAGGAAGGAGGGAATGACATATAGAAAAGTCTATGTGTGGGAAATATCTTCCTGTATTCCAGAATGGAAAACAGCCTATTTGACCTGAGCAGAGCAAATAGAAATTTACAAAAGGGAGGCAAGAGGGCAGGTCACATGGGACAGAAAGGCCATGGAATTGAGTTTTGCTTTCCTACTAAGTGAGATGAGAGCTCCCAGATTTTTGAACAGAGAAGTACTGTGATTAAATAATTTTTTAAACTAATCTTTCTTCAATTATTTTGAAGTAGAGGTTTGGAGACTTGAGGAGTTTTAACCTCTTGTGTGAGGTAATATAGCTGCTCTAGAGATCCAAGACTAGAAGCTCATTTATTTGGCTCCTGGGCCCACATATTCAGCCTCTGTGCTATATCTCAAAATACATACTGCCTACTGTGAACGGTGGTAGGAAAGGCACAATTAAGGAGATGATTTTCTATCTTACTCCTACAATAGAGGAGAATATTCATTAATGAGGAAAATCTCAAAGTGAAGGAAGACTGCCTGGGAAGACAGCCTGGGGTTCTGTAGAGACAGGTAAACAAGGGAGTCCTGGGGAAATGGGAAGACAGGTTTAATATTGGAATATGAGGAGGTCATGCTGGTAATTTGCCATTAGCCTGCTTCTTGGAACACAAAATTATATAGAGATTTCTCAAATAATACTGCATTCAAGGGGTGCAGGGGTCAGGTGCTGTTCAACATTGTTATCCCATACACAACTTTGGTTGGGGCTTTTCATACTGTTCTCATTTCAGGTAAAATTGGTACATTTCTTGTATTATATGTGTTTAAAGTGTCTTCATAAATAATAACTTCTGATTTAATATTGCAGAAGAAAGTTATATCTTGTAACTTTATACCCAGAAAGGCACTGAGACAGAATAATTTGTCTAGTGAAGTCAATATGTGCCATTTGAAGAATGATGCAATTCCCTGAAAGCCTCCCCCAAGTGTTTGATACTGTTACTAGTGTAATTGTGGCCCCAACTAGCCAAGGGTTTCTTTTAAAAATACAGAAATTTAGGCTCATTTTCAGACTATTCAATTTGAGTATACTTTTTAAAAAAAAAAAACCAAATGATTTATAGGGTTAAAATTTGAGAATCACAGCTTTGAGGCTGAACACTGCATTATACATGGAACTTACATGAAACAATTGCTTATCATGGAAAAAGCAATGCAACAAAAGTTGAGAAAAATTGTCAAATGAGTTGAATATTTGATGGAAATTTCAAATCAACCATAGGCTGACGGGAATGACTGACAAGTTTCCAAGTGTAGTTACTATTGCTGATATGTAGTATAATAATTTAATTGGCTACATTGTTTCTTTCTCTGTGTTACATAATGATGCATTTTATAATAGTAGTACATTCACATGGAAATTTAGTATTGTCTCTACTTTGCAGATTAGGAAACTGTTTCAGAGCAAAGTATTCAAAAATATCTTCTTTCTATACTACAAATTGGGCAGTTATAAGATAATTAAACAAGAGAAAAATAAATTCCACTTTCCAAGGAATATTTGATCATTTTGAAGAGGAAAGTCAATGGTCTCCTATTTATGCCCAGTGGGATTGGAAAAATGCATTCTTGGATAGGTCTTTATTTGAGACACTTCTGTTTCTGTCAAATAATAGGATGCAATAACCCTTTTCTCATGGAAACATGCATATTATTTGGGTAGAATATTCAGATGCAGAATGCTGCACAGGGCACAGGGCAACAGGAGAGAAAATTAAAAGAGCTATGATAGAACATAAATCAGGAAAAAATCATTTATTTGACTACTGGAGAGAAGTAAACTCTCAAGTGATAACAATTCTATACATTAAATCAATTTTAAATGTGGGCATATGCCAACACCAAATGGATCTGAAAAGTGTGCTTATAAGAAGGCAAACATCTCAGCACATGTTAACATGGCAAGTGGAGCCAAGGAATCTATAACACAAACTTTCTATCTGGGTCCAGCACCTTTCTGAAAAATAGAGCTCTCTATGATTTGGAAGTTTTTTGGTATAATGGTATGAGTAGATAAACCTGTAAGTTCATTGAAACTTTATATAGTTTGTTATGGATGGTTGTATCAAATGAACTTTAAAAGATATACCGAAATTCTTACATGCTTTCTCTTTCCTTGTAACTTATATATTGGTAATAAGTCTCAACCAGTAAGACTGAAGGAGTTCTTATGCATGCATCATCCTCTGGGTTCTGAGAACCTAGGTAGTAGACTCCCTCTATGTTGTGTGCTCACCTTTGCCGATGCTGGAAGTGTTGCCTATCTTTCCACTTCATGAATCAGTATTTTTGTATTTGAGATTTTGGACTTTGATTTCCTTAAGGATGCAAAAAGCAATCTTTAAGAATTGGTTATTTTCCAATGTACTCTGGAGTTGCATTGTTTACATTGCAATTATCCTTGCCCCCTTTATCCTTCTATGTTGACTCTCCTCCCCACCATAGCTTCTGCAATCTTTGCTTCCCTCTACTGATAAAAACCTTGAGTGTGTTTATATAAGCAAAATTAACTAGATGAACTTAGTTGAAATTAGTAGGACAAGCACATTACTGTTTTAATCATATCAATGGACACATGACAAATTTCACCAATATCCATGATTATTTTGAGTTAATGAGATAATAGTTCATTTTTTCTCAATAAAAATTCTAGAATTTTATTTTATTATATTTTTGATGTATTTTAATTTATAGTATTTTGCCAAAAAAGAGAGAAAACTGTTCAAAGTGCAAAATATATCTAAAATATAGATATGCAAAATATATATGCAAAATATGCATATATGCAAGATATAGAGACTTATTTCTTCTCATTGAATTCCCAAGTGTATAGAAATAACATCATTGAGAGTTGCCTGTCTGAGCCAGGTGTAATGAGAAATGACTTCCCACATGCACACAGTTCAGAAAGTTGGTAAATAATTCCTTTGAAAACATCACAACTAAGGGCCAGGTTGAAAATCCTTCCGTGTAGAAAGGTTGAATGGTATTCAAAAAATACTGGTTATAGCAGTTTCTCACTAACATATTGTGAAGATGATATTCTTCCTACATCTTTCTTTTAACTGTCAATCCCTTAGAGGTCATTCTATTTCATGAAACTATTTTTATGAGTTTTGGGGACTGATAGTAAAAAATATTTTAAAGCTTACAGATAGCTAATTTTTCTTAGACTTTTCTTAAATATTCCTTGGAAAAATAAGTAGTAATTAATCAGAAGCATGTTTCTTTCTAGAATTGTGTTCATTTTAAACAATTGTCAAGGAAAAAAATAATCTTATAAGCTTAGTCACAACAATTTGTAAATTATCACAATATAAAGGTTTAAAAAATGTTTTGGACATGTGTTGGATAAAAATAGGCACGTAACAAGTGTGAGCCTGCAGGCATACCATTGTGGCATATGATCCTGTCAGATCTCAGAAGTTAAGCAGGGTCGGGCCTGGTTAGAAGTTGGATAGGAGACTGCCTGGGAACACCAGGTGCTATCAGCTTGGGAGAAGGACCCAGCAACCCACTCCCCCACAAAGAACAATCAGCCCTGAAAACTCTGTAAACAGTAGAGAAGCACTGGCAATACTGTTTTATTTATTTTCACTATGAGTTGGACACCTACTCAAAGGCACCTAACAACAACAACAATAAGTGTGAGAATTGCCACAGACACTTTACCTGTGTGGTCTCATTTAAAACTCAAAGTACATCCTCTAGCATATCATATCTGTGGAAACAGAAACCCACGAAATAAATCATCGCCTTAATCTCACATAGATGATAAATAATTGAAGAAACATGAAATATTACGTGGGGGCTTAGGAATTACTATGATGCTGGGAGCTATGCCACTGGTATTGTAGATACCAGCAGGGTCATCCATGGAGGACAGGTTTCAGCTGTGCTTGCAGACTAAGATAGACTAGGGACAAGGATGTGTCAGTCCACTTCAAAAATAATTAGCCATTGAAAACCCTACAAATAGCAGAGGAAAACTGTCAGACATAATGCCCAAAAGTGAGCTCCTCAAGCTGAAATTCACTCAAAAGACAAATAAGGAAGAGTTGCATCCTCAAAGTAGAGTCTACCTTAACGACATGAATGGAGTAAAGACCTAGAGGCCTCCATTTACTGATGTGGCAGGACTCAAAATGAGAAGGAAAAACTGTAAACATCCATTAATAGCTAGAGCATGGAATGCACATAGTATAAATGTATGAAAATTAGAAATCATCAAAAGGGAAATGGAGGTGCTGACTTGTTTATGCCAAGAGATTTAGAAAATAGCTACCTGGCCAACTGACTGGAAGAGATCCATATTTGTGCTATTCCCAAGAAAGTGAACCCAACTGAATGCAGAAAATATTGAATGATATCGTTAATATCACGTGCAAGTAAAAGTTTGCTAAAGATCATCCAAAAATGACTACAGCAGAATATTGACAGGGAACTACCAGAAAATCAAGCCAGATTCAGAAAAGGATGTGAAATCAGGAACATCATTGTTGATGTTAGATGAATATTAGCTAAAAGCAGAGAATACCAGAAGGACATATGTTTTATTGAATATGCGAAGGCATTTGACTCTATGGATCACAACAAATCATGGATAACATTGTGAAGAATGGGTATATCAGAGCAACTAATTGTACTCATGGAGAATCTGTACATGGACCAGGGAGCAGTCCTTAGAATAGAACGAGGAAATGATGTTTGGTTTAAAGTCACAGAAGATGTGTGTCAGGATTATATCATTTCAAGGTATTTCTTCAATCTCTCTGCTGAACAAATAATCTGTGAAGCAACAATTTATGAAGAAGAAGGTGGCATTATGATTGGAAGAAGATGCATTAAAAATGCAGATGACCCAACTTTGCTTTCTGGAAGTTAAGAGGATTTGAAACATTTACTACTGAAGATCAAAGAACACAGCCTTCATTATGGATTGTGTCTCGACTTTAAGAAAATAAAAATCCTTACAACTGGGTCAGTAAGCAACTTCATGATAAATGGAAAAAAGATTGAAATAGTCCTGGATTTTGTTTTACTTGGTTCTACAATCAACACCGATGGAAGCAGCAGCCAATAAATGAAAAGAAGTATGGGATTGGGAAAAGCTGTTGTAAAAGACCTCTTTGAAGTATTGAACAGTAAATGTATCACATTGAGGATGAAGACATGCCTGACTCATGCTATGGTATTTTCAGTTGCATCATCTGCTTGTAAAAGCTGGACAGTGAATAAATGAGACAGGAGAAAAATTGGTGCTTATGAATGATGGTTGTGGGGATGCATATTGACTATGCCATGGACTGCCAAAAGAACCAATAGATCTGTCCTAGAAAAAGTGCAACCAGAGTGTTCCTTGGAAGCAAGGACAGCTAGACTGTGTCTTATGTGTTTTGTACCTGTTGTCAGGAAGGACCAATCCCTGGAGAAGGACATAATGTTTGGAAGAGGGTGGGTCAATGAAAAAAAGGAAGATCCTCAATTTGGTGGATTGACACAGTGGCTACAAAAATGGTCTTAAACATAGAAGAAGATCATGTGCGTGGCACTGTGTTGGGTAGTGTTTTGTTCTATTGTATATAGGGTTGCTGAGTCCAACCTGACTCATGGCGTCTTACCACAAAAATAAAATGGATGAAACAGTCTTATTCATGGAGTGGTAAGAAGAAATATTATTTAATTGGAGACAAATGAATAAATGAGCAAATGGCATAATTAAAATATTACAATGCTTGAAAAAATGCAACCTTTACTTTGACAAGTTGAAAGCTGAAGATAATGACTCCTAAGCTGATTCTAGTAACATAAAAAGTAAAATATTAATATAATGTTAATTGTGTATACAAGATGTTATCTAAGTAGCATTTTAAATGAAATCAGAATGACTTTTAGATCTGTTATTAAATTAAAATTGCTTCAACTTAACTTTTTAAGAAAAGGAAAGGAAATTAACAAGTGAAACACTAAATTATTTAAAATTGACCTTAAATTAATTTCATTACTGATTTCTTTTGCCATGGATATCATTAGAAGCAGAAGTTTGAGGGCAAATCATTGGGAAACAGTTGGTGGAGAAGTTTCAAATTTCAAATAGAAGTGCAACTTTTAAATTTATCTTCTTTTTCTATTCTATGTTATAATCAATCAATGCATAAACAAATATTCTTATATATCTGGAAATAGGAAAGAATATCTGCTAATTAATAATAAGAAGAAATAATAAATAATATACCACTCTCAATTGCAATTCTGAATATCATTCCACTGTATAATTTATTTTCTTTAAAAATCTGTTTTCAAATTTGACCTTGATTGCATGTTTTTTCAGCTGCTCCTTTCCTGTCAGTCCATTTTGCAACTGATCTCATTATCACATTAAGGAATTTTAAGTGATCCTCTTTGAACATCTTCCCCAGGGGCAACTTTTCCTCTTTTGTCTGATTTTCATCAAATATGAGTTGTAGGCACCACTTGTCCACAGGGTGGACGGCAAGACCAGGGTAGTAGCCTGGGCCCGGTGCAGTCAGCCCCCAGACCTGACCTGCTTCACCCTGAAGGTCCCTATCTGGGACCACTCTCAGAGTTTGGGAGATATCCTCATCTTTTTTGTACCCACATAAGGTCTGAGTCAGATACCAGATGTGTCATAAAAGACATTTTAAGTTTTCTTGTAAGAATAAGTTTCATTTTACAGTTCAAGAAACTTGTATCAATTTTGAGATTTTTTTTAATCTAGAACAACTAGGGGATTTGGGTCCTATTGTTACGCTGTTCTTACATGCCCTCTAGTTGGGTTCAACTCATAGTGACCTTCATAGTGTTTTTAATGGTTGATTGTTTCAAGATTGCTTTGGGAGTGGATTGCAAAGTCCTTCTCCCATTTGTGCAGTGCTGGGGATCAAACCTGGGTCTTCAGAGAGTGCAAAGCAGCATTCTTATCAATTGAGCTAAATCCCATCCTACTGTTGTTATAGAAATTTAGTAGTCTGTAGGCCACTGTTGGAAATCCCAGGCCAGGTTGGATCATATTTGTTAGTGACAGATAGTCTTGGCTCTGAAAAGTGTTTGAATGGGATTTATAGCTATCATTAAACTTATCATCATGATACATCTCTTATACCATATTACATTCATTTATTGTTAGGAATAAGAAATAAAAAATACAGTAGATATTTATAATAGTTGTAAGATTGATATTATTCTTTGCTTCCAAAATAAAAAACAATTCTGACTACTTTAGGCTAAGTGAGATACATTAAATATGTTTAAAAAGATGGACACATTTTACAGAGTGAGAAAAACAAAAACAAAAACAAAACAAAACAAAAACAAAAAAAACAAATTTAGTTCAATGGAATGTCAGCAATGCTTCTGGAAACTCTTGAAACAGCTGTCATTTTCCTTGAATGGATCTCTTTTTCAATGTTAATTAATTAAATAATTAATTAATTATGTCTTGGGCTTAGCTCAGTTGATAGAGCACTGCACTGTGCTCTCCGAGGTCTTGTGTTTGATCCCCAGCACTGTAAAAATGTGAGAAGGAACTGGCAGCCCACTCCCAAAACAATCTGGAAACAATCTTCCATTGAACACACTATGAATAGCACTGACATAGTACTGGGCACAGCACAGTGTTGGGGAATATTTTGTTCTGTTTACAAAGGGTTGCTATGAGTTGGACCCAACTCTAAGGTACCTAACAACAACAATAATTAATTAATTACTATTAGTGGGGTACAGAGTAACAAGTCATTTGCTAAATCCATTATGCAACTATTAAATCACTTCTGCTTACACATTGATCATCATATAATTTACAGAATAGTATAAACTATAGAAGAAAAGGGGGAAAAAGTTGGAATTACATTTAAAAGCAATGAAAAACATATACCATCATGGGTTATATACTCATTGATTTTTTCCTTGCCCCTCCTTTTTATTTTTCCCCATGTATTCATATATTTGCATCATGTATTTTGAGATTTTCCTCTTCCTTTTATTCCTCCATATTATTTCCTCTCCTCTTCCTTCTTCCTCAACCTCTGCTCCCATCTGCTGATCCTTCCCTTTTTGTTTATGATCTGCTCATATTTTCCTTTCTTAGATAGTATGATTATTGCTTTTTATATATCTAAATATGTATAATTACTTTTCTTCCGTTAAGATATATTTAGCTATCCTAGAATGGATTTCATGAATTACTTCTTTCTTTACTCAACTAGACTAAGATTAAAAGATTTCACATAGATGAACTGATTAATAGAGCCTGGACCATTCATCTCAATTTATCAACAATAAGCTGGGGAAAAATATCAAAAATTTATATTGGATATAAAATTAAATATTATCTTTTATTCAGGAGATTTACAAAGTTAATTTAATTAGAAAATCTGCAAAGACATAAAGAAACATGGTTTCAATCTTGTTTTTTACAGAGTCTTCCATCTCTAAAGTAGATTTAAAAATTTTTCTCATGATGGTCATCTTTTGAGACATTATGTTTACTGCTGCTAGGCTTCAAAAGGGTGATAGTGATGATGCAACTTATTATTTTTATTGGAATACTTCAGAGAGTTAAATGAAGTGTTAATAACAAATATACAATTGTCTTTAACCAAGGACTGTTCTGGAGAGCTACTGTGTAAGGTCATCCTAAGTGTGCACAGAGATAGTCCAATGGTTCATACTCGGAAATCCCTGAGAGCTACTCTCAAGATCTATTCCCTCTTCTACCATCAGGTAAGAAGGTAATTTTAGGAAGAAATATTGGGCTATGTAATTAAAGAACATAAACTGTGATGCATCATTGTTAGCAAAAGTCTATAAATGGAGGTTCAGGAAGCCTCTTCTGTTATCTCTGATATCTCTTAACACAGATAAGAATTGGTTAGCTGGATCACCCAGAGGCAGCTGAGCTATGATCTTTGCTGAAACTGCTTCCTAACACTAAATGAACCCTAGGATGTCATCGCTAAAAATCCCCCAACTCTACAACCTTATTTGCTAGTAGAAAATACATAAAAGAAGCAAAAAGAAAGTTCCCATCTCTTCCTGGAATTAATTTACTCCTTTAAACTAATTAACATGTGGAAATTCAATCCAAGTTCTGGGATATGTAATTTTTAAATTTACAGCTTCATCAATGTGAGGAGGTCCCCCTAGAAAGAAGTTGAAATAAACATTGGACTAGGATATAGCTCAGTGGGTAGAGTGCTGCTCTGAGGTCCTGGGTTTGATTCCCAGAACTACAAAAATGGGAGAAGGATGTGGCAATCTACTCCCAAAGCAATCCAGCAACAATCAGCCATTGAAAACCCTATGAGGGTTGCTATAAGTTGGACACAACTCAAGGGCACCTAACAACAAGAACAGTCTATCTACCAATATTAGCCTCACTATTCAACTCACTGCTTTTCTTCTAGTTCTGTCACATTTGCCCTGCAAAACTCTAAGGCAAATCTGACTGTTAGATAACACCTGTACTTCTGAGAAGGTATGAAGTAAAACTCACTCTGACTTTTCTCATTGGAATGTCATAAGCTTGCACTTTAAGTGGTAGTGTGGTGCTGTCTTAATTCTGCCTTATTATGCTGTTCCATGCATACACTTTTATTCAGGAGATTTACAGAGTTAATTCAATTAGAAAACCTGCAAAGACATGAAGAAACATTATTTCATGTTTCTATCCTCCTAGATATATAATTCATACTTTGTTTTCTGTTATCATTCTTCTCTCTTCCTTCTAAATCGTCACTCTCAGTGAACAGTTTATTTTATTTTCTCGAAAGATATACATACACACCAAAAACAAAGTTCTGCAATATTTACACCACTGACACCTGCACATATCTATGCACCCTGCCTCCCTCCACTTACTATAGATGAACTTCTCATACATTCCAGCCTGATGTTTTCCACTTCAATTAATTCCATTACTTCTACATAAATGTGCATATTATACCAACAATTGTGCCATTTCCTATATAATTTTTATTTTTCTATTGACTCATTCTCATCAGCATAAAACCATTTTATAATTTCCCATTATAAGAAGAAGCTACATGATACCACCTTTTTTTTCTTGATTTTTCATAGCAAAACTTTTAAATTTTTCTATACTCATCTTCAATTATTCATTTCTTTCTCTGTTTTGAAGACCCATCAGGCTTTTGCCTGTATCACTTCATTGCAACTGCCTTTTTGGTGTCTCTAATGATTTTTCTACATTTCTAAACATGATGGACAACAATCATCACTCCTCTTAAGTAATCATAGTGCTGGACAAAATGATCTTTAAACACATTCTTCATTTGGCTTCAAAGATATAATTCTCTTCTACTCTACCTACTGCTCTTCCTCAGTATTCTTTGCTGATTATTTTACATCTTACCAACTTCTGAATATTGGAATAAATTGGAATTCTCTCTTAGCCATAAATATTCACTGTCTTAATAATTTATTTTATATTTTACTTTTAAATAATGTATATAATTAACAAGTTCCATGTTTCATAAAGCCAGCTATAAAAGTCCTGAATATTATACCCAAGCACACATTTATTATTTCTCCTTAGAAATTGACTAGGCATAACAAATTTAAAGAGCCTTAAGTAAAAATTATTAGGAAAATTCCCTTCTGAAACCTACTCTTACAATCTTCTCCAGCACAGGAAGTGCCAACCTTACTATGCCTATTTGCTTACCCTCAAAATCTTGAAATTATCCTAAACTCTTGTCCTTGTTTTTTCATTTCTGCATTCCATTTTTAAGCAACTCCTATTTATTTTACCTTCAAAACTTTATACCGAATTATTTCTCGCTACTCCCATTTCCTCAAACTTAAATTCTAGATATCATGATTACCTATCAATCCTCTGACTGTTCTCTCTTCTTTTATATTTTCTTCTCTTCAGTCCATTTTCACCATAAAATGTAAAGAAAATTTTCTAAAAAGAATCAGATATTATCAATCAGGCAAGGTGACACATGCCTGTAATCCCAACGGCTTGGGAGGCAGAGGCGAGAGGATCGCAAGTTCGAGACCAGAGACAGTCTGCATAACTTAGCAAGACCCTATCTCAAAAAGTAATGAATGGGTTGGGGGTACAACAGAGCATGCAAGTGCAAGGCCCTGGGTCCAACCCCCAGTACCTCAAAAAAAAAAAAAAAAAAAGAATCAGATATTATCATTTCTTTGCGCCATTTTCTTCATTGATTTTCTTCTCATTCAATCTTCAGAGTCCTCCCATCTTGAGATGTCCTTGAGATGATATGTAGTCTGTCTTTGCTGTTCTTTGAACATACAGATTCAATTACCTCAGGACCATTGCTCTAACTTTGACTTTTTCCTGAAAAGATGCTATCCATCTTCATGGAAACACTTAAATATAATGATGAGAGGATAGGAAAGACTTAAAGCAGCTTGTCTTAAAGCTCCTTTCATGGGCAGCCACTGCTGGGTGGAATAAAAGACAGGTGATTCCATTTAATCTCCTTGTCTATTGTCAATGAATTAATGATATTTCTAAATGAGGATGTTCTTAAATGTACCCCTGGCTATAGGGTTACACATAGTTAATAAGCAGGAATGTGGGGCACGCACCTCCCGGTCCGGCCTGGAGGTTCAGACGGGCTGCGCCGCTGGGCACACAGATACTAAACACAATTCACTCGGGACCCTCAGGTGAGGGACGCAGACTCCTGAGGCCCTTGGGACCCCGGAGGAGACTGGAGAAAGGAAAAGCCTCAGGCTCTTTTGCCTTCCAGGGGCAAACACCTGTGTTGGTCGTCTCGGTGGTCAGGAGGAGACAGCTGTTGCTTCATCAGTGGTCAGACGGAGAGCAGATTCCTTTCCTTGTTGAGGATTTGCAACGGGAGAGCGTTTTTCCTCATCAAAGGTCCGGGGGAGAGCAGCGGGAGAGGTGCTTCCTCATCGGAGGTCCGGGCAGGAACAGGCGAGAAGGCGCAGAAAGGGATGCCAAAAGGAAAAGGCCGTGCCAAAAAGGTCTAGCTGCCGCAGCGCAGCTCTTTATGTAGTTCACCCACAGAATGGCCTGAGCCAATCAGCTTTCAGTCCAATTGTCCAATCAGGAAGGGTTTTGTACAAATGTGCAACCAAGTTACTTTCATTTTTGCTAGATTTCTAACTTACAAACCAGATATTCAAACACCATTTTCCCAGTTTGGGAGTTTTTGCCAATTTCCTCCCAATTTTTCCTTACACAGGAATCTATGTATTTATGAGACATGACTCCCTGAAGAATGTCACATGTTATACAATTCATTGGGATTATAAAATGAGAATGGTTGATACTGTAAATGTTACCTCCTGGGTGACCTGTGAACATCATTAGGGACCTCATCAATTTCTCTAGGGGAAGTATAAATGTCTTATCTTGAAAAATAAGGCTAAACCATATTCAATGTCTCAACCTCTGTATTATATAATACTTCTAATATCCTTGAAATTATTATGAAGTTTGATAGTTGATTTTTATATGTCTGAGTTCACAAGCCAATTCTTATACCTAAATAATTTGTAAGTTATTTTCTGGTCACTTTATTTGAAGTTGCCACCTCTCTAAGCTTTCCTCATCATCTGTCTTACACTTTTCCATAACATTTGTCACTGTTTCTTCATTAGCACTTACCATCATTTAATGTTCTTTTAATTATGATTTTTAGTGTCATCATCACTGCAATCAAGTGTAAATTGTGTACGGTAAATATTTTTTCCTGTTTTATTTAACATTCATTTTTTTAAACCTTCCTTAACTTTTAGCAAATACCTGAATGCAGGTATAATATTCACATTCAAATTGTCTCATGGTCTGAAATAGCTATTGTTATTCTAAACATCATATCAACATTCTAGCTAACAAAAAACCAAAACCAACCAACCAAACAAACAAAAAGGATGAAATGACGGAAAGGACATTGCCCAGTAACTGCCCTTAGTTAAAGGAAATTTCCCGATATTTTCTCCAGAAAATCCTGTCCATTTTTATGTTGCTGGTTACTGTACTACCAGTAAATAGCCTCAATGTTTCCTCTTCTTAAATCTGGACATGTTTGTGATTTCAATTGAAGTTATGCCATGTACATTCCAAAATTGCTCACAAAAGGCAATATAGTATCTTTCTAGTTCTTTTGATACATTTGCCTATATAAACAAATTTCTAAGCTGACAGAAGCCCCAACTGCACAAAGAGGCCATGTGGAGATGTTCTAGCAATAGTGTTTGCTAATGTCTCAGTTGAAAGGCAGCATTAAACACCAGATATATGGTGAAACTCCTACAGATAATAATAGCCTCCAGTGACTGATCTTCCTATCTGAAGCTCAGACTGCATGTAACAGTGGCCAGGTACCATAATGGACCTTGTTTGAATTAGTGGCTCTGAGTGTCTATCAGTCTAGTCAAATGGTTGATCTATGCCACTAAGTATTGAAGTAGTTTGTTATGGAGCAATGTGCAACTGAAATATGTGGATTTTAACACCACTTTGGCTTGCAAATATAATCAAGATCTTGTCTTTAATTGCTCAATTAATGTTCTGTCACAATTTGCTTTATGTTATTGCAGTAATATATGGGTATAGTTTTAGCTTTTTAATAATGGGCACATGAGTGATAAAAGTATTAATAGTTTTTATCTCAGGATTGCAGTTATTCCATCCCTGTGCTTCTTGTCTGGGTATAGAATAGTTTCTTAAAAATCAGCTCTTCTCCATATCTCATTGCTCTGCTCCAGCATAGCCATCGTTGTTACATGAAGCTAAGCAGCCTGATGCGACCTGAATCTTAAAATTCTGATGAAATATGTTTCCCCCCCCCCCCGGAATACTTTTTAGAATCTTTCCTGTGCATACTCTGTGTTAATAAATTTTATTATAAAATTTTATTATATTTTGTCTCAGCATGAAAATTCATTAAACTGAGCACTCAGCAGGCACTGTTAAAAACTCTTAAAACATGTTTTATTTCTGTTCTTTGAAATGATGTACTTGTTTTGTAATTTCTTTCCTACTATTTTATTTATTTTCTCACTGAAGAACTTCTACTATTAAAATGTTGAGCTGCTTAGATTAATCCTCTAGGTTTTATTTATTTATTTTTACTTTCTC
>VMDO01026790.1:0-26190 GCA_007922755.1 Pedetes capensis
GGACACCGACTGGACTGCACCTAACAACAATAAGGAACTATGACAAAATATTGTGTAATCAAGGAAAGCAAGTTGTCCCAAAGTATCAGAGAAAAAACACATAAACGTTTTTGAAAATTGTTGGCCTCTTCAGAAAAGATAAAAGAATGAAACTGGAAGGTAAAACTGCACTTAGTTAGAACCATATGTAAAGCAAAATGTTAAGATTGTCTTTGGATGAGGAAACTACATCTTTTTTACACTTTTTATGTACACTTTTTTATGTAACAAAGTATCCTTTTTGGCATAAAATACTTTAAGTATAAAAAATATAAAGAAAAATTTTAACACCTTGGTATCTACCATAACTTTGTCAAATTTACTTTAGGTCAATCCTTCCTTTCTTCTTTCCTTCCTTCCCTTCCCCTTCCCTCCCTCCTTTCTTTCAAGAAGGAAGAGAAAGAGAAGATGATTCTCTAAGTCTTCAATGCCCAATTGTTTGTTACTGGTACATGAAAATATTGTTGAATTTTTATGCTAATTTTCTATGTTTTACTTTGCCTAAACCATTTATTATTTCTGGTGGATTTTAAAAATAGAATCTCTTGGTTATTTGTATATGGAAAACCATGTTATCTGCAAATAGAGACAGTTTTATTTCTTCTTTTACACTATATGTGTTTTCTGTCTTTGAGATCATATAAGCAGTATATGATCTGCATATATGCAGTAAAAGGCATACATACAGGCCACTGCCACACATATCAAAATATGAACATTTCTAGTGCCCAAAAGCCCTCTAACCCTCCTAGTCAGTATCCCAAAAGATACCACTAATGACATATATCACCTTTGATTAGTTTTTTTCTTTCCCTGAACTTAATGGAATAAAGTAATAAACACAATTTTAGGTGTTGCTTCTGTACATGGTATTTTCAGTATTCTTTCAAGTGGTTATTTGTAGCTGTAATTCATTAATTGTCATTGCCAGGTAGCATTCTATTATATCAATATGTCACAATACATTTACCCATTTTACTCCTGATAGACATTTGGATTATTTTTAGTCTTTGTTTATTTTGAATTTTAAGCTATAACATTCTTTTATTCTTGATAAAAAAAAATAAGCACTCATTCCTCCTAGTTAAATATCCAATAATGAAATTGCTAAATTATGATGTGTAACAAATGCAACTTTAAATTCACTTGCTGTTGTTCTTGCTTTCCATTTCACTTACATTCTTGTTAAATTTCAACAGCTCTATCTAGACCCACAATATTGATTTATAGATTAGAACTTATGTGTTGTTGTTAGGTGCCATTGAGTGGGGTCTGACTCACAGCAAACCTATATACAGCAGAACAAAACACTCCTCCATTCTGTGCCAGGCACACGGTCTTTTCTATGTTTAAGCCCACTGCAGACACTGTCACTCCATCTAGTTGAGACTCTTCCTTTTTTTGTTGACCTGCCATTCTCCCAAATATGATGTACTTCTCCAGAGATTGGTCCCTCTTGACAACATGTCCAAAGTACGTAAGACGCAGTCTAGATATCCTTGCTTCCAGGGAGCACTCTGGTTGCCTTTTTTCTAGGACAGAATTATTGTTTCTTTTGCCAGTTCATGGTATATTCAATATTCGTCTCCACCACTATGAATAAAAAGCATCAATTCTTTTCCTGTCTCCCTCATTCAATATCCAGCTTTCACAACTGAGTGATGTGGCCAAAACTACCATAGCATGAGTCAGATGCACCTTCACCCTCAATGTGACATCTTTACTTTGCAACACTTTAAAGAGTTCTTTTGCAACAGCTTTCCCAGTGTAATGCATCTTTTGATCTCTTGACTGCTGCTTCCATAGCTGTTGATCATAGAATCAAATAAAGTAAAACCACAGGCAACCTCGATCTTTTCTCCATTTATCATGAAGTTGGATACTGACCGAGTTGTATAGATTTTTGTTTTGTCATTGTTGAGGCACAATCCATATTGAAGGCTGTGTTCTTTGATCTTCATCAGTACATGTTTCCAATCCTCTTCACTTTCAGCAAGCAGAGTTGTGTCATCTGCATAGTGCATGTTGTTAGTGAGTCCTGCAATCATAGTGCCATTTTCTTCTTCATAAAGTCCAGTTTCTCAGATTATTTACTCAGCATAGAGATTGAACAGGTACAGTGAAAGGATACAGCACTGACACACACCTTTTTAAACTTTAAACCAGGCAGTGTTTCCTTGTTTTGTTTGAATGACTGCCTCCTGGTCCATATACAGATTCCTCGTTAGTACAATTAAGTGCTCTGGTATACCCATTCTTCGCAATGTTACCATAATTTGTTATGATCCACACAGTCAAATGCATTTGCATAGCCAATAAAACAGACATCTTTCTGCTATTCTCTGCTTTCAACTAATATCCACCTGACATCAGTAATGATGTCCCTGGTTCCATGTCCTCGTCTGAATCCAGCTTCTTGACTTTCTGGCAGTTCCCTGTCTATATACTGCTACAATTGCTTTTGAATGATCTTTAGCAAAATTTTACTTGCATGTGATATTAATGATATTGTTTGATAATATCCACATTCAGTTGGATCCTCTTTCTGGAGAATAGACACAAATATGGATCTCTTCCATGCAGTTGACCAGGTAGCTGTTTTCCAAATCTCTTACCATAAACAAGTGAGCAACTCCAATACTGCACCTGTTTGTTGAAACATCTCAATTGGTATTCTGTCAATTCCTGGAGTCTTGTGTTTCATCAATTCCTTCAAGGCAGCTTCTGCTTCGTCCTTCAGTACTACTGGCTCCTGATCATATGTAACCACTTGAAATAGTTTGGTTCAGTTGGTAGAATGCTGCTCTGGGCTCTCTGAGACGCTGTATTTGATCCCCAGCACAGCAAAAATGAGAGAAGGATGTGGCAATCCACTCCCAAAGCAATCTGAAACAATCAGCCATTGAAAATCCTATGAATTGTAGAGAGCACTGACATAGTGCCAGGCATGGCACCTAACAACAACAACATATATGTAGATGGCCAAATGTCATGCAAATTATTTCCACACGATCTGTATGGAGTGGAATGTTCCTCACAGATTCTAACATATGGTGGTTTTCATGTTTTGTTTCTCAAATTACAATGACTTTTTCATCTTATTGTGAATTTTCATTAATAAGAAAATTCATAATAGGACCTTGGGATTTGGATAACTGAACAATTTTCAATCAGAGTCAAATATTTATCTTCCCTTGCCTGTCCTGTAAATGTTTTGTCTTCCTAGTATTTATTCCTTGGCTTTGTTTTCTTGCTAGTCTTTATTCTTCCCCAACCTTAACTATTCCTTTGGATCTTGGTAAGTACTAATGAACTCTTGATATTCTTGCACATCTCCCTTCAGAACAGAATACCTATCTTCACATTTCTATAGGTTTGTCCAATGTATCTAACTTATCAAATTTATCTATCAAATCAATGTTACTATCTTCACCTCTTTGTTCCATTCTGTGATTGACTCCATTCATGATATCTAGTTATCCAAGCCATTATTCCAAGAAATATTCCAAGCTCCCCTCCTTCACAATTCACATCCACTCTGTTCTATGAGTTCCTATTCTTAAATAGCTCTTGATCCTCTCCCTTTCTTTCCATTGTCTATTATCATCACCTTATCTCAGAAACTTGCTACACCACTTCCCTGGCCTGTTTACTGACCTCTCTGATTCATACTTTCTCAAGTTCTCAGCAACATTCCTGCCCAGATGTGTCCCTAAACTGCCTGCCTCTCCAAGTGCCTTTTCCACTCATCTCTATCTTGGTTCCTGATGCACTAAACTACTAGCATTTCTATGTACAAATTATGTTGCTCAATAATTCTATGTTATTGTTCATGTTGCCCATTGTGTGCTGAATACCTTCCACTCACTGCCCTCTGTCCCCTGCTAAATTTATATTCTTTCATAACATCCCAGAGATTTGAGTTTCCTTATTCTTTGCTCCTGTCAAATTGTATTTGATTTGAATAGTCTCTGTGGGCTGGGTGCAGTGGCTCACACTTGTAACCTCAGCGATGCAGGAGGCAGAGGCTTGAGGATTGCAGGTTCGAGGCCATAGGCAGCCTATGTAACTTAGAGACATTTTGTCTCAAGATAAAAATAAAAAGTGGGCTGAGTGCAGCCCAGTGATAGACTATTTGGAAAGTATGTGTGAGGCCCTGAGTTCAACCCCCAAATTCCACAATAAATGAATAAACAAATATTCTTGTGTATTATATCTGTAGGATTCATTTTATCTGTGGTCTGTAGGAACTTAATGTTTCAATCAATGCCTAAATTCCAGTACCTGGAATTTTAGCTTCATATTAGTTTCATATTATGTTTAAGTTTGTAAAGCTACTAAATATATATTAATTACTGTATAAGTTATTCCATTAATCCTTTGCAAAAATGAGGTAACCAATTATAGCATCCATCTGAAAAAATAAAAGGTAATCTTGGCTTAATCACTGTTTTGGGACAACAAAGAGAAGAAAATGTATCTGGAGTCACCATTAATCCCTTAAAAATATTGGTCATGCAATTCATAGCCTTATATAATTTATTACAAAAACATTTCTTGATTTCAAATAATTCTCTTAAGTTTGGAAGTTGAAGATTATATTGCACATATATGCTTAATAACTTCTGACAAGAAGACCTTTATTCTTTACATTGAATAGAAAGTTTTCACAAGGGAGAAAACCTACTACTTAAATAGAACATAGTTAAATTAGTTTTGTTGATACTGTGCTTTAACCTAATTAATCAGCTGCTGTCAGGGGAAGAGAGGAATGGATTCTGGTGAAGCAACCACTTGGGAATAGGAATCAGCCATCAAGAAATATATAGGTGAAGCCAAAGGATAAATCTATTACTTAGAGAATCTAGATACAACATAGGAAGTTCAGAGAATAAAAAGCTGGAATTTTTATGTAAATGTGAAGTAAATGTGGAGTCCCATGTAGAGCACCTGGCTTGGGGTTTTTATTTCTTCAGTTGTTTAAAAAATTTGTTTTCGGTACTAGGAGTTGAATCCATGGTCTCATGCATGCTTTACAAGTGCTCTACCACTGAATTGCACCCTCAATCCATTTTTTTACTTTTTATTTTGAGCCAAGGTCTCACTAAATTACGCTGGCTGTTTCTGGCCTGGAACCTGTGATCCTCCTTCCTGTCTCTGCATCCCGAGTCACTGGGATTATAGGCATGAGCTACCACGAACTGTTAGCGGCTGGGAATGTAGCTCAGTGGTAGAACCTACTATACATGGGTTTGATACTCAGCATAAAAAAAAAAAAAAAAGAAAAATTACATGCACATAAAATTTGCATATTAGTATTTATATCATTGACATTATCTTTACATTATTGATTTATTTGGTTTTATTAGATTATTATATTGATTAATAAAATAATTAATAAGGCCTAGCTAGGAAATATGTAAAGTAATAACAACCAACTCTCGCTTATCTATATTAAAGGAGAAAAGGTCTGGGTTCAATTCGCTGAGAACTGTTTATCTCTCCAGCTAGGAAGAAATTGTGGTCAAACTTCTAGTGGCAATGGTACAACACTCCTGATTCAGGTATCTACCAGGCATCTGTGCCACAGAGAAGGGTTGCCATCAGAAATTATCTATTGAAAAAGAAATTTCACATAAAAATAATCACATATTTACTAAAACAATAGCAAAGTTTGGGTCTAATATGAATACTATTGCTATGGTGTCTTTTGGGGCTAGGGTTTAGCTTAATTGGTAGAGTGCCTGCCTTGCACTTTCTGAGGACTGAGAGTCGATACCCAGCACTGCAAAAATAGGAGAAGGATGTGGTAGTCCACTCTCAAAACAATCTTGAAGCATTCTGGTTTAGCTCAGTTGGTAGAGTGCTGCTCCACACTATCTGAAGACCTGGATTCAATCCCCAGCATGCAAAAATGGGAGAAGGTCATGGCAATACATTCCTGAAGCAATCCCAAAACAGTCAGCCATTGAAAACCCTCTGAGGGTCGCTATGAGTCAGACCCAACTCCATGCCACCTAACAACAACAACAACAACAACAACAACAACAACAACAACAACAACATCTTTTAAGTTCAGCAAACATGGAGCACATAGTTTGGGCAGGAGTTGCTGCTGAATGCTGTGGAATTGGGACTCCCAACCAAGGCATCTCAGACCCAGGAGCGAGGAATTCCTGAAAGGAACCCAAGAACCCTCACTGTGCATGCACTGAGTTTCTCAGCCAGTGGATACTTAGAAGACAAGTATTATCCTGTTCACATGACTATATTTTTTTAAGAGGTCATCTCAAAAATGCCGTGGATTACAAAAATGAACATGGGATTGTATCTGTCCCTGGGAACACATCATCTACTAATATGTATTCTGAATATCATAATGATGCTACTTAGGAAATAAATCAGGAATATACCTATTTCAATTTATCAGAAGAAGAAACCAAGTTGCAGAGAGATTTAAAAAGTTATAACTGTCAATGTACCATAACAAATTATCTTTAAATACAAAGCTAAGACTCAATTTTCCTAAATTTTAGTCTACTTTTTCTTTTCTCCTACTAAATTATTCAATGCCCTAAATTCATGGTATCTTTTAAAATCTAAGATATCAAAGCACTTTGACTGCATTACTAAAGCCTTTTATCTGTGCCTACTTACATTTTAGTTCTTTCTTTAGTTTATCTGTTCCGAAACTAATTTTTCACTGAGAACTTTTAGTATGTTCTATAATAGACTCTGCTTAAATGATCTCTACTTAACTAACTCTCCAAATTGACCTTTACTACCCATAACCTCAATAAAAGATAAGACTAATGCTATTGGAACATGCTGGCTTTTCTTCGAATGCCAATTTCCTTCCTCTTCCATTAGTTGAGGTGGTCCTCAAATCTATTGGCACCATTTGTGCTCATTATTAACATGTAAATGAATTAAGTTTCACATCAAACAATGAAATAAGAGTGAAACAAAATATTCTTGCTTTTTCTGTTATAACCACATGGAGTTCTTTGGGAAAAACAAAGTAATGTGGCTTTCAAACGCTATTGAATTAGACTGCACCCAGAATGCTTAAAAAACATTAAAGTTTTCAATCCATTAAGAAAACAGACACTGAACACTGAAGATGATACATGTGGGGTGATTTATGCAAGAAAGTCCTCATACAAATCCACTTAGCAGATCCACATAAAGAGAAAAGACCTTGGCCTTACCTATTAAAATTGATAAATGAGTATATGTTCCCCTATTTTTAGTTAAAATGTTTAATTATGTGTTTTAATTTTTGAAACTCTCCACTTTTACTAAATTTTATGATTAGACAACTACCTTTGTTAATCATATCATTAAATAAGCTTTTACTATAACCTTTGATATAAGTAAAAATAATCATTATGAATGCATAAATTAGAATTGAAGTTCCCTCTGGATGACACGGGGCTGGGATTTAGCTCAGTTGGTAGAGCACTGCGCTGCAGTCTCTGAGGTCCCAAGTTCAATTCCCAGCACCGCAAAAATGGGAGAATGGCCTGGCAATCCACTCCCAAGGCAATCCCAAAACAGTCAGCCATTGAAAACCCTATGAGGGTCACTATGAGTTGGATACCGACTCGACAGCACCTAACAACAACTGGATGACACAGTGAAGTTGATTATTGTATTAGATGATTTGCTTAATTTTTATTTCTATGCTTGACTTTGCAGGAAATTTTTTCAGGGTAAGTTCTAAATCAACAAATTTTTAAAAATAATCTGACTTTCTCAAACCCTGAGACCCTATCATGCCTCCCTAAAAAAAGCATTAAAGATAGAAATGGATACATTAATACACTGAGGGCCAGTCTGAATTCAGATGAAACACCAGCTTCATTTCCATAATGCACCTTTATAAAATCTACAGAATACTATTTCAAGAGCCTGAACTTTAAACATGCTGAAGATTAGGCCATTAAGATGGACTGATGGGTTCTGCATGCATGAAGACTCATTGAAATTTACCAAATGGAAATATAAGTAGCCAATATACTTAGCTTCACTAGCAATCTTCAAAATGCAAATCAAACCAACAATGAAGTGCCATGTTTCATCCATCAGATGGTAAGCTTTTAAAAGAATGTAATATCCAGTATTAGTCAGAGTGTAGAAAGATGAATACTCTTCTTCATTGACAATGGGAGAGTTTATTGACACTGTTTTCAAGGAGATCTGGTGTGATATAAAATTATAAATACTCTTCAGTTCACAAATTCTGCTTCTTGTTATTTATCGTAAAGAAACACTTGCACATGTGCACAAAGAGGTATGAACAATGAGTTTCATTGTTTCATGGTTATGATCATGAAAGACTGAAAACAACCTAAAAATCATCAACAGGAAAACAATAAGTTATGACAGATCAACAGAATAAAATATGCCGTAGTAATTAAAGAAGACAAGTTAAATCTAATATGCAAAGCTCTTTTGGACATACAATTTAGTGGGTGGGTGGGGGAAAGAGCAAGCTGTGTAACAAAATACATAATATGATACTATAGTTTGAATCTTAAATGTCTCCCAAAGGACCCTGTGACAAAGGCTTGGTCCCTGGAGAGGTGTTATTGGGAGGTGATGGAACATTTAAGAGTCGGGCATAGTGAGAAGTCTTTGGGTCAGTGGGTAGCCTGTCCTTAAAGGGGATAGTGGGAACCTAAATACCTCCTACTTTTCCTCCTCTTCCTCTTCTTCTTCTTCGTCATCTTCTTCTTTTCTCTACTACTACTACTCACCACCCATGCCTGCAAGCTTTTAGATAAGCAGTTTCATTCCACCACATGCTCTCACCATGATGTGCTGCCTTATGATAGGGCCACAAGCAAATAAGGCCAACTAATCATAGACTGGAAATTCCAAAATTGTAAACCAAACAAAACTTTTCTCTTTCAAATTTGATTATCTCAGGTATTTGTTATAATAACAGAAATCTAACTGACACATTATGAAATGTTTTATATTTCTGAAAAAAACTGTCACTCATATCAATATTAATGCACTAAAATGCATTGATCCAGATATGGTAGTGCATACCTGTTATCCCAGCACTTGGGAGACTGAGGCAGGAAAATAATGAGGTCAAAGCCAGCCTGGGCTACATACTGAGACACACACACACACACACACACACACACACACACACACACGGCATTGAAAAAAACTCTAGAAGGATCCACTTGAAACCAATAACCATGTCTACCTCCAGAGAAGGGATTGGGATAGAGTGCTGGTGAAGAGGGTTTTGCTTATCTTATTGTTTTATTTTTAAAATAGGAAATGTTTTCATGTATTATTCATGTTTTAGTATACTATAAGTTGAAAACATTAGAAAAGAAAGCAAACTACTTAAACAGATTAAGCACAAAAGATAAATATAAATGGCCAACAAATGTGAAAAAATTCCCAAAAATATTTTTGAGGATTTAAAAAAAATTAATGATAGCTGTCTTTGGATGGCAAAACTATGGATGATTTATTTTTTAAACTCTTCTTTCTACTCTTCTTTATCTGTCAAGTTTTCTATAATGTATCAAGAAATTTTCAAAAAGTTAAGAAATGATTGGCAAATCCCAACATGTTGCCACCTTTAATTCTTACCCTGTCATGGAGACGAGGCTGGAATGTAGCTCAGTTGGTAGAGCACCATTTTGTAGTCTCTGAGTTTGATTCCCAGCACTGCAAAAATGGGAGAATGATGTGGCAACCCACTCCTAAGGCAATCCTGAAACAATGAGCCATTGAAAACTCTATGAGGGTTGCTATGAGTCAGACACGACTCTACAGCACCTAACATCATCATCACAGGGAGAGGACAGTCAATTTGGATGACAGTTGCTTCTCCATATCTGCAGGTCCACATCTACGGATCCAACTAACTGTGGATAAAAAAATATTTGAAAAGAACCATCTGTACTGAATACATACAGACTTTTTTCGCATCATTGTCCTTCAAACAATACAGTAGAACAACTATTTACATAGCATTTACATTATATTAGATATTATGAGTAATCTGGGACTCATTTACAGTATATAGGAGGATGTGCCCAGGAATATGCAAATACTGTTATTTTATTTAAGAGACTTAATCATCTGATGATTTTGTTATCTATGGGGTTCCTGGAACTGATCTCTGATGGATGCTGAGGAATGACTATATGTGGAAATTTTTAATGAAAAACTCTAATGAAAAAGTGATATTTGAGAGGAATGGCCCCCTTATGATATCATGTGACAGACCAGTAAACACACTGATGTGTTGAAAACCAACGATAAAACAATCCAAATTTAAATTTAAGAAAGTCCCTGATCTGTGGTGTTTGCTGATTTTCATGGTATTTCAAAGTGAGTTATATTCCCTAAAAAGATATTTTGAAATCCTAAACCTCATTGCCTCAGAAACTAGTCTTATTTGGAAATAGAGTCATTGCATATATAGTAAGTTAAAAATGAAGTCACTCTGGAATAGAGTGGGCCTTAATCCAATACAACTGGTTGTCCTTATAAGAAGGGGAGAAGAGACACACACAGGGAAAACGTTATATGACCATGGAGACAGAGATTGGAGTGATGTGTTTACAAGCCAAGGAATGCCAAGGGTTGAGGGCACCACTAGAAGCCAGGAAGAGGCAAAGAATTCTACCGTCTCACAGAGAACAACGCCCTGCTGACACCTGATTTCAGACTTCTGGCCCCCAGAATTCTAAAAGGATAAATTTTTGTTGTTCAAAGACACCTACTTTGTAGTACCTTGGTACGGCAGCCCTGAAAAATTAATATATGTGGGTTACAGTTTCAGAGGTTTCAACAGTTCATTGGGCCCATGACTGTGGGCTGTGTTGAGGCAGAATATCATGGCGGGGAATGTGTGGTGAAGCCAAACTGCTCACTTCATGATGGCCAGGAAGCAGAGAGAACAACAGGAAGGGGCCAGGAACAATAAATACCCTTCCAGGACACATTCCAGTAACCTACTTCCTCCAACTAGGTCCTACTTCCTGGTTTCCACACCTTCCAATAATACCATCAAATGTATCAACCCATTGATTAGGTCAATAAATGCAATTAGGTCAATAACGCAATAACTCTCAATGATTGGATCCATCAGCTGGGGACCAAGCCTTAACACATGAGGTTTTTTGGATATAATTCATATCCAAACCATAACACAGCCTGCAGCCGTAGCTCTGTGACATCCGATCCCATTAGATCTTGGAAGCTAAGTAGTGTCAGGCATGGTTAGTACTTGGATGGGAGACAGCCTGGGAACACCAGGCGCTGTAGGCTTGGGAGAAGGACCAAGCAACCCACTCCCAAAAATCAATCCGCCATTGAAAACCCCATGAATAGCAGAAAACCACTGACTATAGTGTTTCACCTGTTGTACATATGGTTGCTATGAGTCAGACACCTACTTAACGGCACTGAACAACAACAACAAACCATAACACAAACACACAGTGATACTGGGCACATACAGTAGTGCCAGGACATTGGGGTCTTCTTTCAGAGCCTCTCCTCTTATCTCCATCTGTCCAGTGAGGAACTAGGCTTTATAATCAGTCAGACCTGGGTTCAAATGTCAGCTCTGTCATTTATAGCCTGTGTGAGTTGGGACAAACTAACCTCTATAAGCGTCAGTTTTCTCAGCTGTATAAAGGTGATGGTATTAGAACTAAACACAGTGAGAGTAATAATAAAAGTAATAACAGAACTTAACTCAGAGGGAAACTATGAAAATTGACATTTAATGCAATACTTGACATATGATAAGCACTCAGTGAACACTCCCTGATGTAGAGTTTGGAATCCAGAAGGTGGAGCCGTGCAGTGTACAGAACCCAGCTGCCTGTGCATCAAGTCTGACTGCAGATGATGAAAGAGTGAGGTGCTTTGCACCCCAGGTCTCAGCTCTGTGCCAAATTCAACTGGGAGCTCACCTACCACCTCTCCACTTCCTCCCACGGGATTCTAGGCCTGAACTCCTCTGTGATTTATTCATTTATTCATCCTTGACCCAAATAAATGTGCAGTGTTGAGAGGAAACAACACGTGGGAAAGATCAAGACAGAGAACAAGGGAGCATCTGGAAAGAAGGCAACAGAGTCCGGTATTCTGCCAGGCTCTGGGAGGCAGGCTTTGCACAGCTTGAGGCAAGTGTGGTACTGTGGAAAGGAGCCCCTGGGTGTGGCTAGTTGGCAGCAGGTGGTGGTCATCTGATTACCTGAGAAATGCAGAATTTATCTTATCTGATCACTAAGAAATTGCCTAAGAGAGTTTTTCTTTCCTGATTCTAGAGAATTGCTGAAGAGAGCTTTTCTTAGCAGTTTGAAGAGTAGAGACCAGGTCATGGGAGTTGTTAGGAGGGGATAAAGGGGATATAAGCATACATTATTCAGTTTTGCCTAATTTTATATGTCTTTGAAATTCTCCATAATCAAAACAAAACACGAAGACAATTGATAATAAAAGAAACAAAATTTTAAAAACAACCACTGGCCAAGAATATTTTCCCCCTCAATCTCTTTGATGAACCCCACGACCACCTCACCATCCACACAATCATTAAAACCTGTTTTAAGGACTATGTTTTTCATTGTTGTAACTTGTCATGCAAGAGGAATTATACAGACATAGCTCCATGATTCTTGAAGTTCCAAAGTTTCCATATTGGTAAAGGATAAAAAATGCTTTTCAGATTTACCTATCAGATTGCATCTATTTGAAATCCTTTACTAGTTTTCCAGGGTAATGTCTATTCCTTTGAAAGGAATATAAGTTTTTTACAATTTGTAATCTTCATCTCCTGTTTCCTATCTTTCTTTCTCCAACCATACAGGACAAGGTGCCATTTCTTGGAGGCACCCTGTCTTTTCCCTATTTTCATTGGTTCAGGTTCTTTCTGGAATGTTCTCCAGTACCTGCCCCCTCCCCTTCCCACACACACTCTCCTGCCCATCACCTCCACACTGGTTCAGAATCTTTTTCTTTTTCCAAGGACTTCCCAGCCCCTTCATCAGATCTGTTTCTATGTTCATATTATACATGGTTCTTACCTCTGTTATAATATTTATCAATTTTATTATAATTGTTACATTTCTCCCTTGCAGGAGAGGTTAAATGCAGGAGTGATTTTGTTTTTCCATTTGCCTCCTCAGGGCTTGGCACATTGTTGTTGCTGTTAGGTGCCGTCAAGTCGGTATCCGACTCATAGTGACCCTCATAGGGTTTTCAATGGCTGTTTCAGGATTGCCTTAGGAGTGGATTGCCAGGCCCTTCTCCCATTTTTGAGGTGCTGGGAATTGAACTCAGGACCTCAGAGACTGCCGCACAGCGCTCTACTAACTGAGCTAAATCCCAGCCCGCTTGGCACATAGGAATACTTAAATATTACTTAACAAAATCAATGATTTATAAAGCCCTTGGCAATTTCTGAGGCATTTTCAAGTGTATTATTTTTACTGATTCTTGAAACAACTCAGTTTTTACTTATCACAAATTATTATTGTTATTCTAGCTAATTTGCAAGTGAGGAACTTCATAGAGCACGTGTAGTTTGGCATTAGCTATTTCAAGGGCATATGGTCAAAGCTGAAGACAGAGAGGAACACTCTAGAAATGGAAACCTCAACACACTGTCCAATGCATCTGATCTATTTACCACCCAGGCAAGGAAGCCAAGTACTTAGCCCTCGCTAGTTCTAAGATTTTTAAACTTGCTGGGCCTCAGTTATCCTATATGTGAAATTAAAGACTTATACTAAGTAAGGAATTTTCAGTAATTTTATATTTCACACTCACTAAGCTTTCTAATCCAGAGATTCCCAAACTTTCCTGATTTCTAGTGTCCAACAGATACCTGTTTCCCTCAAAAATTTAAAATAACCTCCAGTGCTCTCTAAGTTCATAGGCCACAGCTTGGTGCTTTGACGCCCAGTCTAGGAATCAAGTTTTTATGAAAGAAACTGGTCTCTACTTTGATAGAAGAAAAAAGAAAAAGAAAAATTATTTTATTAAATTTATTTACATGTCTTAAATATATAATATTATAATAGTATTGTTGAGGGTATCTGTTAATGCTATAGTTTTAAAACACAGATAATTCTGTTAATAGTCTGAAACAATGTAGAATACTGCTGAGAATATAGTTTATCATCATAGAGCACAAAGTGAATTCTGAGAGTATTATTCAAAGATTATAACTCTAACACACATATAAAACTCATTCTATTACAAATTAAATCATAATCATTCCTTGGTATTCATAGGCGATTGATCAAAGACCCTGTTTAGAAACTCAATTTCCTTATATAAAATGGCATAATATTTGCGTATAGAGCACATACATCCCCCTGTGTACTTTAAGTCATCTTTCAATTTCTTATAACAAAGATAATATAAATGCTACATAAATAGTTGTTATAATGCATTGTTTAGGAAATAATGACAAGAAAAAGGTCTGTATAAATTCAGTGCAGGTGTGATTCTTTTTCCAAATGTTTTCAATCCAAGGTTGGTTAGTGCAAAACTGGTTAATATGAAAGCTAACTATATAACAATACTATTAACAATACTTTTACAGCTATCATTGTAAATTGAAAGATAAGAAATAAATTCATTATAAGGAAACAAACCACAGTTGTTCAAACTTATTGTGAGAAGCCTGAGCTTCATTTTACTGAGTAGCATCTCAGTTCTTGGGGTAAAGTTTGAGACAGCAACTGTAAGAACAAGTTTAACTTAAAGACAGCCTTATTTTTTAGAGCTGTGATGGTATAAAAGTTATTCCCACATAGCTAAGCTGTTAGAGATAGTCCAAGTTTTGTGAAGGTCTTTCATTGTTTCCGTGTTGTCACCACTTTAAAGCCAAATAATTGTAAATTCTTTTCAAGCTGTTGTAAAGCTGGTTCAGTTGTTAAATTAATGAAATTCCCTTCTTGACTATTATAAGCCCCAATACAATACATTGCTAATGGGAATGAATGGCATGGATGGGCCACTCAAAGATTCTCCTATTCCATGATCATCTGCAAAGAGAAAACATCAATTTCATTTTGGTTCTTGCTTATCCTGGTCAATAGTTAACAATAACAAGAGGTCAAACTGCACAGAGACTGAGCCTATAGCAGTAGGTGCTATATAAAAACACAGTGATGAGAAGAATTGGGAGAGGGAGCAGAGATTAATATCTGCCTGGTGTGGTCTGCAGAATATAGGATGTAACTGTTGTGCTAGAAGAAGAGAATTAGAAGAAATGATGCTCCATCAAGTTCATTTTAATGAACTAGCCAAAAGGCCACAAACACATACCCTCAGTAGATAGACTGATCACAGCAGAAATAGCACACTGGTACATAGATAGAGGAATTGTGGGAGAATTAATTTTAGTTTTAATTTTTAAAATAGCTTTAATTAGCTTTATTTAAATTAATTTAAAATATTTTGACTAAATAACTTTTAGTTTTTATTATACTAAAATATACATAATATAAAACCATGATGAACATTTTAAAGTAAGTTGTCCAGTGGCATGAAGGATAATCAAGTTGTTGTATAATTACCATTACCATCCATTTCCAGAATTTCTCAATTTCCACAGCTGAAACTCTGTACCTAATAAACCATGTTCCCTCACTACATTTGTCCTCAAGACTCTTGAAAACACTGCTCTGCTTTTTGTCTCTATGTATTTAACTACTTAAGGTAACTCAAGGTATCAGTTACTTGTATGTCACTGTGACAGAAAGCCTGATAGAAACAACTTAAGAAAGAGAAGGTTTATTTTGGCTCATCATTTCAGTTCACAGTGGCAGGGAAAGGATGGCTGAGAAGTTCAGTTCAGGGTGGCAGGAGTATGTGGAGGAGGCTCTTCACATCATGGCAGATAAGGAGCCATCACATAAAAAACCCTGTCTCAAAATTTAAAAAAAATTTTTAAATGGGCTGGGGATGCAGTGCAGTAGTAGAGCACATGCAGAGTATGTGTTGAACCCTAGGTTCAACACCCAAGTACAATAAATGAGTAAATTCAGAAGTAGCAACTCCATAGCAATTCAATTTATTTCAATTTATTATGTCACACGAGTTTCCTCTTAAAGAAGCTTTATAGTTTTTGTACAATTTATATTGGAATATTACACATCTCTAGACTGAGTAGTATACCACTCATATTCAAATAAAGGCAAATTATTGTAATGTTATAAACACCTTCACATTCTAAATGAAAACCCATGGTTCTTAAATTGAACTGTAAAGGTCAGTATTACTACTTATCTTTTAGGACAGACATGTCCCAGTTAAGTTGGTTGCAAAGAAAAATGGAAACTATATAGAGTGATCAATCCTTTAGGAAGAACATCATGTTTGAGAGAGTGGCAGGTCAGAGAAAAAAGAAAGACCCTCTACTAGATGGATTCACATAGTGGCTGCAACAATGGCTTAAGCATAAAAATGATTGTGTGCCTGGCACAGCATAGAGTAATGTTTTGTTCTGTTGTACCAAGGGTATATATGAATCAGACCTGACTTGCTGACACTTAACAACAAAAATGTGATATAGTAGGACTCAGGAATCACGTACACTGGATTTTAATTTGAGCCCTTATATATACATGCTGCATAACCTTGGTAAGTTGTATACTCTCCTAGAGTTTCAACTTCCTTATGTGTAAGGTGGAGATTAATGCCTACATGTTATGGCTGATACAGGGATAAAGGAGAATCAACACAGAATGCCATGGCAGGGCCTGGTTCTTACAGTAGGTAGCTTACATACACATTAGTCCCCTCCTTGCCTTTACTTTGCTTGCACTACAGAATTGGAAATATATGTGTACAAACAGTAGTTTGGAAGAGAGTGAATTGAAAACTTTTGTTATGCAAAAAGGCATTGAAAGGGTGTCAAATTTTGTGGCATGAAGATTTGTTGGCTTGCACTTGGAGCTTTATGCCTCTGGAATAGTTGGAGATATTTGTAGAACTTGAACAGATTTGAGAGAACAGTTTAGATGCTGCCTTATTGCTGTACCACTGAACTTCCTCCCCTTTTCTGAGATTTTTGGACAGTCCTTGTCATGGCTGTGCTAATGCAATTCTCTCTATTTGGACTATTCTAACATCTCCAGAATAATTTTCACTACCAGATGCTACTGCAGTTTATATGAAAATTACAAGTTAAAAATTCCTTTAATACTATATAATTTTTTGGAAGAGGGAGAAAGTATATTAAGTTTAAAATTTTATAAAATAGGTTTATAGGAAATGATAATAATAATTATTATTATTTTTTGTGGTACTGGGGGTTGATCCCGGGGCCTCACGCCTGCATGCTTTGCAAGTGCTGGACCACTGAGCTGCACCCCCAGCCCTTTTATTTTTTTTCCTTACTTCCTGAGACAGGGTCTCGCTAAATTACATAGACTTCCTCTAGTCTGGAACTTGCAATCCTCCTGGCTCCGCCTCCCAAGCCGCTGGGATTACAGACATGTGCCACCACGCCCAGCTTGTTGTGTATTTCTATCACACTCTATCATATTGCTATATATGTAGTTAGCCATCTGTATACATAGGTTCTGAATCTGGGGATTTGGTCGATTATGGATTGAAAATATTGGGGAAAAATTATGATGTCTGTACTGAATAGGCACAGACTTTTTCTTGACATTATTCCCTAAACAATCTAGCATAACAATTGTTTACATAGTATGTATATTGTATTAGGCATTATATGTGATGTAGAGATGATTTAAAATATATGGGAGAATGTATGTGGGGTATGTGAAAATACTATGCTATTTTGTATAAGGGAGTTGAGCACTATTGGATTTCATTATCCATGGGGAAGAGGGGTTGCTGAAACAATCCTCTGTGGATACCAATGGGTGACTATATTTGTTTTCTGTATTAAAGTATAATACAGAAGTTACTTAAGAGAAGAGACTGTGTCATACTGTGTCATATGCCTGATAACTAGCTCCACACACAGTATACAATAGATGATCAATTAATACTTTAACAAAAAAGTATTAAGAATATATCTTGTATACATAAAAATATATATGACTGCCATTTATTGACACAGGAATCAAAATTTAATTTGAAGTTGTTAAAACTTTTCCACCTTTCGAGCCCAGCCTGAGAGTAATACAACTTCTTCCTTGAGATTCCCCAGGTCCTTCCACAACCCCAAGATATAATCTTCCCCACTTTTGAGCTCCCATAGCAATTTGTACCTCTTCTTTTAGAATACTTGCAACTTTCTATCTCATGTTACAATCCATTCAGTGTCTTGGGTAGAGGCTCCTGCCTAGCCTTATGTTATTCTCAAGGGTCCTCCAGGGCCAACAGACTGTGAGTCTTCAGTAAGTGCTTGTTCAATTCTCTCATCCTTAATTCAATAGCTTGTTGTTGTTGTTGTTGTTAGGTGCCGTCGAGTCAGTATCCGACTCATAGCGACCCTCATAGAGTTTTCAATGGCTGCCTGTTTCAGGATTGCCTTGGGAGTGGATTGCCAGGTCCTTCTCCCATTTTTGCGGTGCTGGGAATTGAACTTGGGACCTCAGAGACTGCAGTGCAGCGCTCTACCCACTGAGCTAAATCCCAGCCCAATTCAATAGCTAAGCTATGAAATCTTAAAATGTATATTTGAAGGATTTAAAGGAGCTTTGAAATTCTTTTGGAACTAGGTATAACAAGATGAAAATAGGAAAATATGGAACATCATGTAATAGAAGAATTCTTCCTAGATTTTCATGGGGGAATCCATCATTTACTTGTTAATGGTAAAGTTACTTCACCTATTTATGCTTCAGTTCCTTCATCTACAAAATGGGGATTACAAGAATATCTAAGAAGTAGGGCTGGAGGCAACATACATAAAGGCCTTTGAAGAGCACCTGTCATAATATTAGGTATCAGTCAGGCATGAGCAGCAGAGAAGAATGGGTCCCCAGTGAACAAAAACACAGAGAGCCAACTCCAGCAAGTTTATCATGAGCCATGAAGAATCCTTCCAAAAGAGTCACAAGACCAGATCATGAAGGAATTCATTCCTATTGATACTGAGCAAGGAAGCCCAAGCAAACCAGTTTTGTGCCAGGTCCATCCTAATGTTATCCTGACTTCCTGATGAACAAGAAGCCAACTGTGTAAAATCCACCTTCAGCCACTAGGCCACTGACTCCGTCTTGAGCAGCCAGCTCTGTGGTCGAAGAGCATCTTCTTTCCCATTTCTCTGAATAAACTCACTCCTCTTTCTACTTTACAAACCGACTCCTGACTTTCCCTTCACCACCATTGCTTGTTGAATTCTTCTTAACAAAGGAACAAGAGTTTTTCTACAGCATCTGTGGTGCTGTGACATAGATTACTTCAGGTAACATATTTCTAATATTTTCCTAAATTGAGGTCTCTTAAGAACTCTTCAGCCTGTTTCTAAATATCACATTTCTTTGTTCTTTCTTGCCAGCACAGACTTCTAGTCTTTTTCAGGGACCTAAAGTGAGCCTCTGAGGCAGTGGTTTCTGGCGAGTGTTACTCTCTGGTACAGCCTGAAGGTGTCCTAGCTTCTGTCTGGATCCCCTTTAGCCCTAAGGGGTGGAAAGGACTGAACAGTTCTGGCAGTAACCTATCACTTCCCTTTCTTAAATCAAGTTTTCCAGTGGAAGGGCATTCCCCCTCAGCAACTAACACCTCCTGACCAAGGCAACTCTTTGGTAGAAACTGAAAGTTTGGAAAAGGAAAAGTCTGACTGCTTTCAGCCTGAAAGGATGAAAAGATGCACTTTCCTTTTCCCATCATATCCCTCATCCTGGACAAAGTCCCTTCGCTTTCCATGAGTGCCTTGGCACTGAAGAGTAGGCTTCCCTAGTTTCACATAGCCCTTTTTTGGGGTAGATGGAATAAATTCGGTCACATGGGGGGATGCTTCAATAGGGACTGATCTACCCATGTCCCAAGCTATTCTCTTTCCTACAAAGGAGAAGCCCAAAACCCTGCATAGCTGAGCAGCTCTGGCTTCATAACCCAGAGAAATGATCCTCACAAGCAGTACACACCTGGAGCCAAAACACTGTAGGAACCCCAAAAATATCCCACTAAACTTTGCCCTTGTTTTGACTCTCTATGCCTATCTTGCCCCAAAACGGAATCCTATCTGGTTAGAACTCAAAGTTCTTTTTCTCCTCTCTCCCTCCACTCTACCTGTCTTCCAGGAAATTACCAGGAAACGTACTTTCACTTTTCTAAGTAAACAGCTATCTCCAAATCCTACCCTCTGCCCAGTCTGTGCTCACACTCAACAATGTTGTGTCTGCCTTGCCCACTAGCGACAGGGCTTCATAATTTCCCTTTTCCCGAGGATGCTCCTCGTGGAGACTGTTTATTGCTTCCTTAAACACCTCTGGGAGGCACATGTAAAGCCCAAAGAACCAATACATTTACTTCTACCTCTGGCTATTTGGGTTATTCCCTCTACCTTACAAGAATGGGTTTACTTGCTATTAAAACAATGCATTTAACTGTTAAACTTCTCCCTCCTCTTCCACTGAGCTAGAATCCTTAAATTTTTTACAATTCACTCTAAAGTCACTAGAACCCACGAAGATTCTTGAGGTTTTAAGAAAACAAGATAATCAACTACGTCCATAGTGCTTTGAGGCTGGACTAAACCCAAGTGTTCAGGTTCCCTCAATAAATTTTCTAACCTGCCTCCAACGTCTTACCTGTTGTTACTTGTCAGCTGAACAACTGAAGCAAACAGGCACTAATGTCTTTCCTCATCTACCCTCTACCATTCAGCATGTCCTATTCCAAACCTATAAGGTACTCAGGAAAGAGAAGACTCACATGCCCCAGGGCTCCTCATTAGATGCAGATAAATAGGCATTAGAAGACTTCTGTAAATCTAGTAAGCCAAGGGAAAGACAAGCCAAGTAGGAATCAAGAGTAGGAACAGGCTGGCTACTCCGATTCTTTGGGGACCCTGGGGGGATGCCCTTAGAGCAAACTTGATTCTCCAACTGGAGTTCTTTTGTTAAAAAAAAAAAAAAAAAAAAGAAGAAGAAGAAGAAGGAAAATGGGTTGAAGTACTTTATGTACAACTTCTTTTTTTCTTTTTAAGGGAGAAAAGACATACCAGAACTATAAAATGGATGTCTCTCTTTTGTCAGTATTGGGATCTAAAGTGGGAGATCCCCCTCAACTAACCCCTCCACCTCTCAGGAAACCTCAAAAAGGGACAAATAAAAACTCTATAGCCCACCTGTTGTTGTTGTTGTTAGGTGCCCTCCAGTCCGTATCGGACTCATAGCAACCCTCATAGGGTTTTCAATGACTGACTGTTTCGGGATTGCCTTGGGAGTGGATTGCCAGGCCCTTCTCCCATTTTTGTGATACTGGGAATTGAACTCGGGACCTCAGAGACTGCAGTGCAGTGCTCTACCAACTGAGCTAAATCCCAGCCCATAGCCCACCTGCCTCCTCTATATATCTGCCTTTATGTACGGATAGCTCTAACCGGCCTCCATCTTAATCTCCCTAAAATTTCTTAAAAATTACCTCTTGGGCTCCATGCCCCTGAGCCACACAAAGAGCTTTGAAAAATTAAAGGGATTTCACTCAAGGACCAGTGTTGAGTCTTCCTAAGAGAGACAGACCTTTCCAATTATTTGTCATCAAAGGACAAGGAGTTGCTATTGGACTCCTTGTACGACTTTTAGGATCTCACAGAAAGTCCTCAGCTTGTCTGTCCAAAAAATTCGATCCAGTGGCTAAAGGCTTCCTCCTCCTTGTTTCAGGGCAGTTGCAGCCACCATTGTGTTAGCTCAGGAGGCCTGCAGATTTGCCTTTGGGCCCCTTCTCTATTTATATTTCTCACGAAATTCAGGCACTATTCAAAACTGAGGTGCCTCTTTGGCTATCAACTAGAAGGCACCTATAATATCAGACTCTCCTGTTAAAATATCTTGAAATTACTTTTCCAGTCTGTATGCTTTTAAATCTGGTTTCCCTCCTTCCCCAGTCAAAAACCACTGGCTCCTTTCACCATGACTGTATAGATGTACTTACTTTCTTCATCCAGCACCCCAAAGCCAGATTGTCAAGGTCACCATTAGAAAATCTTGATTACATGTAGTTCACAGATGGAAGTTCCTTTGTAGCTGAAAGAAACAAAGAGCAGGATATACTATAGCATCCCTGGGCCAAACAGTTGAGACCAAATCACCTCCTATGGGAACTTAAGCCTGATTAACCGAGCCTGTAGTCCTCAGTAGAGCTGTACAGCTAACAAAGGGGAAATGGATAAATATCTATACCAGCTCTAAGTATGCTTCTCTAATACTGCATGCCTTTGCCCCATATGGAGGGACTCTAAACTCTTAAAAAATAAATAAACTCTAAAAATGAGCTGGGCACCATGGCACACACCTGTAATACCAGAGACTTGGGAAGTGTTGAGGCAGGAGAATTGTAAGTTTAAGGCCAGAGGCAGCCTGTGCAACTTAGAGATACCTTATCTCAGAATAAAAACTAAAAAAGAGGCTGAGGATGCAGCTTGTGGCGGAGCATCATGGGTTTAGTCCCCGAGTATTGCAAAACTAATTAACTAACTAATTAAATCTAAAAACAGTATCATCAAATACAGGCCTCAAATTCTGTCTCTTACCTGGGCTGTTCAAGAATCTTTGGATAGAACTGCAATTCAGTGCCAACGACATCAGCTAGATGAATCAGTCATTACAAAGGGAAATCAATTAGAAGATAAGCCTGCCAAAATGATTGCCAATTATTCTGAGGCTGTTCTCTCCCACCTCCCTGCTACTCACTTGTCTTTCTTTAAACCCTAATATGCTGCTAAAGAAACAAATTGGCCAACTGAACATGGATATTCTTTTACTCCCAAAGATTGGCTACACGAGGAAAGCATTGTGGAGTTGCCTAAAAGTATATAATGGAAATTTATTAAGGATTCTACAATACCTGTCATTTTGGCAGGGAAAAAATAGAACAAGTATGTAGTCAGCTGTTTATCAGAGCACAAACAATTTGAGAAGCTACATGAGGATGCCCTTACTTGTGCTCTCAATAACCTACATAGTACTCGGCCACTTCCCTTTAATGACTACCTAAGTCATGGTACTTAACCTGGGGAAGATGTGCAAATAAACTTTACATTTCTTCCTCTCTGCCAAGAATTTAAATACCCATTAGAGTTTGTGGGTACATTCACTGGCTGGGCTGGAGCCTTCCCTACTAGAACTGAAAGAGCCGCTGAAAGGGTAAAGGTGTTACCATAGGAAATTATTCCCCGATTTGGTCTCCCATGAAGTCTCCAGAGTGACATTAGCCCTGCTTTTACAATACAAGTCTCCCAAATGATCTCTAAGGCATTAGGTATCAAATACTGTTTACACTGTGCATGGAAACCTCAGTCTTCTGGTAAAGTTGAAAGAGTAAACCAAATCTTAAAAAGTACCTTAAAGAAATTCATGCACGAGACAACAGTGTCTTTGAAAAAATTCATACCCATTACTCTGATCAGATTAAGGCCTGCAACTTCTTCATTGCATCTTAATCCCTTTGAATCTTTATATGAAAGACTTTTCCTAACCAGTGACCTGCGATCAAATCCAAAAACAACAATTATTTTCTTTTGCTATTTCCCTAAGGAAATACCAACAAGCCCGAAAAGCCTATGGACTGATTCATTTTAGCCAGCTTGTCAAGGGTCCAGCTCTCTTTAAAGGTGGAACTGAAGTGTTCATCAAAACCTTAGGTTGTTGTTAGGTGCTGTAGAGTCGGTATCCGACTCATAGAGACCCTCATAGGGTTTTCAATGGCTGACTGTTTCCGGATTGCCTTGGGAGTGGATTGCCAGGCCCTTCTCCCATTTTTGCGGTGCTGGGAATTGAACTAGGGAACTCAGAGACTGCAGCGTAGCTGCTCTACCCACTGAGCTAAATTCCAGCCCCATCAAAACCTACAATAGGATAATTCCTCACTAGTCCTTTCCTGGAAGAGACCCTAACCTGTTACTTTCTCTATTCCCACAGCTGTCAAGGTTCTAGGAATACCCAGTTGGATACACTACTCCAGAGTAAAGCTGTGGATATCTGAGAAGATTCTCCGTCTACAACTTGGATTCCTGGTTATTTCAATACTACTTCTTGTTCTTTATATTCTTTCCACCAGGCCAAGTATTACTTAAGATTTTACTTCTGCTATTTCTCTCTCTCCTTAACTGCCTCTTTAACACAACCCATCATAAACATGACCCTTCTACTTCCTGTCCTCTTGGGAACCTTCCTTACATTTCTGGCATTTTTTACCCTCTCACCAGCTATAAATGACAGAGCAGCTCTGTCCAACCTAACTTGGTTTCGGATATGCCCAAGAAAAGATTCCAGGTTACAAGATGAAATAGCCCTTTGAGCATATTCTATGGCTTTAGAAGATCACATCAGTATGTCTGGTCAGTATGTGGGATTCTCTTATGTTGTCTACACCCAAATCTTAGCTCAGTTGGTAGAGCACTGTGCTGCAGTCTCTGAGGTCCCGAGTTCAATTCCCAGCACTGCAAAAATGGGAGAAGGGCCTAGCAATCCACTCCCAAGGCAATCCCGAAAGAGTCAGCCATTGAAAACCCTATGAGGGTCGCTATGAGTCGGATACCGACTCAACAGCACCTAACAACAACAACACCCAAATCAGATTTGATGGACTAGAAGGAGGACCCAGACCCTTATAGCCTCAATGGCAGCAATGTGTTTCAGAAGAGAATGCCAAAAGAGTTACATTTTGCTTCCATACTGATGAAAGCACAGAACCATTCCTGGGGAACTAACCTTGACCTTATCCAATCAAACTTTTATATTCCTTCAAAACTCCAGGACTGTGTTCCATGGTGGGCACCATATAATCATGAGGATGAATATGATCTCTATACTGCCTATATCTCTTTCTGGGGGACAGGAAACAATATAAAAACAATAACCACATCCTCTCTGACTCTTTTGTGCCCTTAAGTAACAGCAGAGGGTGAATAGATAGCTACAGGTGAGACAAATGGCATTCCTCTAAGCATTACCATCTGTGTTCGTCTCTGTAAATCAATTGGTCCCCACTTTTACCTCTTGACTTTGCTCTTTTGAAACCTAAGCTCCAAACAATCAGTCCTCTGATGACTAGCTTTTTTGCATAAACAACTATTTTCCTGGAGTTAGACCTAAGAGATATGACCCTTGGGAGCCTTGGAACCTTTCTATTCTAGCTAATTACAGCAATCTACAGACAGGGTAGGCTGAGGTTTAGCTCAATTGGTAAAGTACTGCTCCACACTCCCTGAGGATCTGGGTTTGATCCTCAGCACCACAAAAACGGGAAAAGGACACGGCAATCCATTCCCGAAACAATCCTGAACCAATCAGCCATTGAGAACCCTTATGAATGTTGCTATGAGTTGGACACTGACTTGACGGCACCTAACAACAACAACACAGACAGGCTACCACTATGCCTGGATCCAGGGACCAAGTACCAGAGTAAGTCTCCAAGGGACAATTCTCTGTTTTCTGCAGAACCAATTTGTATCTGGCTCTTCCAATTAGATGGCAAGGCTGCTGTATGATAGTGGCCACCATTCTTGATGCCTACTTTTTTAACATTGCAAACTCCCCATCCTCTGATGCTTTCTCTAATCTCTAACTCCTTCACCTCAACATTCTTACCCTAAGTGTAGTGAAGTTCCTGGTATGCTCCCAATCTCCAACTTGGGAATTTGGCCCACAGATATCTCACAACTAGAAAAATCAAGTTTGCATTGACCCATGCTCAGGGGGATATTCTGGCCAATGAAAAAGTTCTGCTCTTGAAATGAGTATTAGAAGGCCAGGAGTGGTGGTGCATGCCTGTAATCCTAGTGACTTGGGAGGCAGAGGCAGGAGGATTACAAGTTTGAGACCAGAGGCAGTCTGTGTAATTTAGCCAAGACCCTGTCTCAAAAAGTGAAAAAATAGGCCTGAGGGTGCAGCTCAGAGGTACAGCACTTCCAAAACATGCAAGCATGAGGCCCTGGGTTCAACCCCCAGAAAAGAAGAAGAAGAAGAAGAAGAAGAAGAAGAAGAAGAA
>VMDO01026791.1:0-26207 GCA_007922755.1 Pedetes capensis
TTTTTTTTTTTTTTTTTTTTTTTTTTTTTTTTTTTTTTTTTTTTTTTTTTTTTTTTTTTTTTTTTTTTTTTTTTTTTTTTTTTTTTTTTTTTTTTTTTTTTTTTTTTTTTTTTTTTTTTTTTTTTTGCTATTCCTCTTCAATTTTGTTTTAGTGATTGTTTGGTGGATTACAGTATGCACTCATAAAGCCTGTGTAGAATAATGTGAATGGATATTAGATCATTTTATATCTAAATAACATACAATAACATATTTTCACTTATTTCCCCTTCCATTCTTTGTGTAATTGTAGTCACATATTTTACTTCCTAATGCATTACAGGGCTGGGATTTGGCTCAGTTGGTAGAGCACTGCGCTGCAGTCTCTGAGGTCCCGAGTTCAATTCCCAGCACCACAAAAATGGGAGAAGGGCTTGGCAATCCACTCCCAAGGCAATCCCAAAACAGTCAGCCATTGAAAACCCTATGAGGATTGCTATGAGTCAGATACCGACTTGACGGCACCTAACAACAGCAACAACAAATGCATTACAAAGCTCATAACACATTCTTGAGGCTGGGATTTAGCTCAGTTGGTAGAGCACCACTCTGTAGTCTGAGGTCCTGAGTTCGATTCCTGGCACCACAAAAATGGGAGAAGGACATGGCAATACACTCCTGAGGCAATCCCGAAACAGTCAGCCATTGAAAACCCTATGAGGGTCACTATGAGTAAGACATGACTCAGCGGAACCTAACAACAGCAAAAACAATAAAATATTCATATTTTGCCTTAAATATAATTTGTTTTTTTAAAGAAACTAATAAGGAGGAAAACAGGTTTTTTTTTTTTTTAATTTGCCCATACTTTTATCATTTTAGGCACTCTTCTTTGTCTTTTCTTTTCTGTAGATCTTTTAACTAGTGTTATATTACAGATCTGCCTGGATCACATTCTCTTAGCTTTTATTTATAAGCATATTTTTATTTGGCCTTTTTAGAGAAAACTATTGTTTTCTATTAAATATTCTGATTGAGCATTTTGACCAATAGTTTATCCTCCCCTTTCATCAAAGATGTTCCTTCATTTTGTTCTGGTTTCATTATATCTGATGATAAGTCTGTGGACATTTTTCTCATAATTCCCTATAAGTAGTATCTTTTGTTTTCTCTGGCAGCTCTGAGTCTTTTCTTTTAAAAATCTATTCAATTATTTAACTATGATATACCTAGATGTGATCTTTGGATTTGGGGGAAGGCAATGATACCTTTCTCATCATTTCTCTGGAGTAGCTCTGGAAAATAGTCAAGATATAAGATCAACTGCCACTGACGGATGGATTTCATTTACACATGCAGTAATGAATGAAACAAATATTTACTGAGCACTTGCTATCCATCAAAACTTCTTGGTGCTGGGATACAACAATGGACAAGGCAGACTGAAATTCCTGCTTCCTTAAGAGTTCACATTCTTAGTGCAAGCGCCAAGGGGGTGGGGAGACAGGCAAGAAATAACAAACAACAAATAAGTATATTCATAAATTATAAATAACTGAGGAGAGATGTGCTTTGGAAAACAGGCAAGGGACAGCAGATTATGGGGCCTTAGAAGGGCCATGGTGGGGGTGAAGCCACTTTGCAGAATTATATTAAGTGTTCAGGCCCAACTTTATTGAAAGGTTGCCTTTTAAGCACACTCTGAAGAACAAAGTGCAGAAGTAAGCAGTCCAGGCAGAAATGACCCTAACTAGTTTTTGAATCTACAATACCCACTATGTTTTTGGCTATCTATTTACAATTTCTTATTCATTCTCAAAATTTATTAAATTCCTGGTATAAGCTAGCAACTATGCTAAGTAGAATGCAAATAAGATTAAGTTAGGATAACTAGTTGCAGATTTATGGTTGTCAAAGGTATTCAGATTTCCTGAGAGGCAGTGGACTGTGTGTCTTACTCTAGTATAAGACAATGGAAAGTGAAAACAGACAAGGTGTGCCCCACACAAAGGCATTCAAATGCATATCATCCAAACACTGCTAAACACACAAAAGATACCTGTAATTCTGATGCTTCCAGCTGCCTGCAGGTCTATGATCTTTTTGAGGAAAAAGGCATATCAAAAACTAGGTGCACTATAATAGAATTATATGACGGAGGTGTGAATAAATGATGAAACATTGAATTCTGATTGAGGAAACCAAGAAAGATTTACTGGTATGCATCACTCCAAATACAGAAAGATGACCTGGCAATTTGGAACAGGATTTGCTATTATCACATGTGCATACAATGGATGGATAGTTTTTAAAACTCCTTTTCATGTTTGTTGTTGTTGTAGGGTACTCTCAAGTCAGATCCTACTCAGTCACCCTATGTACAACAGAATGAAACACTACACAAATACTGTGCTATGCATATGATCTTTTCATGTTTGAGCCCATTGTTGTAGCTACAGTGTTTCTTCTCATTTTGAGTTGTGTCACTTCATCCATAGGAGGTCCCAGGGGTTCTACTTTATTCTGTCATTAAGGTCAATTCTACTTTGAGGAGGCAACTCTTCCCTGGTCGGTTTTTCAACAACTCATTTTCTGGCACCATATTTGACAATGCTTCTCTGGTATTCATCGGATTTCCGATGCCTGACTGTTTCAGGAGTGGGCTGCCAGGTTCTCCTCCCTAATCTTATGAAAGATACATCAAGTCCTTTAAAACAGAAAGGACCTAGGAACTCCTGGTTAGCTAATTTAACTGGATTACCTAAAAACAGCCCTATGTGTCTGCCAGCTTGCCATGCTGTGAGGACTTGCATGTTGCTGTGTTGCTGAAAGCTCTGTCATCAGTATTTCAGATACCAGAAGGGCCACCCATGGTAGGTAGACAGGTTTCAGCTGAGCTTCCAGACTAAGAGAGACTAGGGAGCCAAACTGAATAGCTATGAAAGGTAACAGATTATATTCTCTTGTCTTGCCATCACACTAGTCAAAAGATAAATGGAGTATGTAGATATCTTGGGTTGTCTTTCTAACCCAGAATTTAATCCTAAAGATAGTTCAGTGACATGGCATATAGTAAACACTGGGGGAAAATGCCATTTTGAAAAATGGTCATTGTCCAGCTACTCTACAGTCATAAATATGGGGAAAAGAATCATAACAGGATATTGCACAGGAGCAGTTCTCAAATTGTGCATATGCTATAGGTGGCCAAACTTCAGATGGCAAGATTCTGGCTCACATAGCACATTTTGAGCATAATTAGAGTAAAATGTATGCTTTATTAACACTCATAGTTTTGTCTTAAGGTTATATAATTATTCATTTTGTGTGTGTGCAGAAAGTGAAAACTTAAGTTAGTAATGAAGAGGTACCACTGAGAACAATTCTCTTTAATTAAAGATTAGGTACCTCCATGACCACTTGCATAATTGGTGAAATGTCAGCATGCATGTCTCTGTCTTCATAGAGGACAACCTAATTCATGGAATACAACAATTTGAAAGTTTGATATCTTTAAAAGATTTATATGTTTTAATTTGAAAACTAAGGCTTCAGAAGTTGTCAAACAAACTGGCACCAACTTCCAATTCTACTTCTAGTCATTTAACTGGAACAATATGGGAATTAATTTTCAAGGAGACAGAGGGAGTACATTACTGATGTGTGTCACATTTTAAAAGGAATATTGATCTCCTTATAGTTTTGTTGATTCTAGAAATTCTTTGCTATAGATGCACATTGTACAAATATGTGAAATATATAAACTTAATACAGGTTGGGTATTACCTATATGAAAGACTTGAAAGCACAAGTGTTTTGGATTTTGACCTTTTTTAGATTTCAGAATGCTCACATATACATAATGAGATATCTTTGGGGTAGATCTTCAGTCGAAATCATAATTTGTTTACATTTCATAAGCATCATATACACATACCCTGAAGGTAATTTGATACAACATTCTTAGTGCACCTTTCTTTGACTGCAGTTGATTATATGAGATGAGGTGTGGAGGTTTCCATTTATGACTTCATGTTGGCACTTATAAAGGTTGAAATTTTGGAGCATTTTCGATTTCAGGTTTTTGAATTAGGAGTACTTAATCTGAATAAACAAAGAAAAACATGAGTTTTTGATACCGAAAGATAGCCGCTTTAAATATTTTCATAGTTCCAGCTTAGTGTTTCAATCATGTATGCATTTAGATTATATGTGTGCAATTTTTCAAAGAAATTTGATCAGTTGTTTATTTTTTAGACTTAATAATATGCTGGAAATATCTTCTTTATCAGTACTTGAAATTAGTTTTCCAACAAAACAAGAATGGTTAAGTTGAAGCCCATGTTACTAGAAATAATTAGATGGAAGTCTTATCCTACTTTACCTTTTGATGAAAAGCTACTAAAAACAATCCATCACAGAAAAGAAAGCATCTAGCATTAGAATGATATTGTAGCAGTGAGTTTATTTGGTTCCTTTCTTAGCAAGGACATTGTCTAGATTTCCATGAAATTTATGGTCACTGTAGGTTAAGAGTTCATATCTTAATTTAAGAATCTTGCAATGGTCTGTCTCCTTGGTACTTACTTAAATTAAATTTAGCAATATTAACATCTGAAATATAGCTCAGTGTAGAGTGAATAGAAAAGGAATTTATTTAAATCAGTCATTCTAAACCTGAGGTCTATGCATCACTTATAAAATCTTCTCTAGTGGGTGGGGCGCCAGATTGCCTTAGAATGTAAAACATCCAGAAAGCAGAGTGGAACCCCTAATGACCTGCATATCTTGAAGAGTTTGTCCAACATCATTGCCCTTAGTTCTATGACCTATTGAAATAGAGAGCAATTGCCAGGATTTCTAAAAATATCCAGTACATTCTCTGTGAAGTGAGAATGCTTTTTCCTTTATGCAGTCAAGTTGAATTGTATTAAACACTAATTTTTTTTTTTTTTTTGTGGTACTGGAGGTTGAACCTAGGGCCTCGCGCTTGCATGCTCTGCAAGGGTTGGACCACTGAGCTGCACCCTCAGCCCATTTTCTTACTTTTTGAGACAGGGTCTCACTAAGTTATGCAGACTGCCTCTGGTCTCAAACTTGCAATCCTCCTGCCTCCACCTCCCGAGGCGCTGGGATTACAGGCGTGCGAACACTAAAATATTTTTACAAGCAAAGTCAGTTTCCTTCTCCAGCTCGACCAAGGAATTATGGTACCATAGTATTTTTTACCCATTGTTTCTACCACATTACGAGAAAATTTTCATATTAAACCATAACAACCACAAAGTCCTTGAATAACTTACTATTTCTCAGCTTCCATGTTTGCGTAATCAGAGTATGAATCATCTGTGTACATAGTTTTCTGTCTCTTGTTGTTGTTAGGTGCCGTTGGTATCTGACTCATAGCAACCCTTCGTACAACAGGCAACACACTATTGTTAGTGCTTCTCTGCTATTCATAGGGTTTTCAATGCCAGATTGACTTTTGGGAGTGGGTTGCCAGGTCCTTCTTCCCAAGCCTACAGTATCTGGTGTTCCCAGGCAGTCTCCCATCCAAGTACTAACCAGGCCCAACCCTGCTTGGCTACCAAGATCTGATGGGATCTAAAGCCATAATGCTACTGCTGCAGGCATTTTCTGTCTCTAGAGATTAAAAAATTATAAAACTTATGAAGGTTTAAATGTATCAGTTATTTTAGCCCCTTGGAAAGCTGAGCAACAGTAAGTTATTTGCCTTGAGCTGTGATATTTCATCTTAAATTGTACTTCTCTGTTGTGCAGTTCTAGAAGCTACTGATTATCAAGTTTCAGTTTGAATTCAGTTAGCTGTTAGCAGTATGCTTCCTGTTTGTTTTTACAACAAAATTCTGTAAGACTTTTGGATAGTACTTTTGTGTTTTCTTCATACTAATGAACAGCATCAATTGGAATATTACTTTTTGGATTTATGAAGATAGATATAACTCAGTGGCAGCAATGTATACAGTGCAATCTTATTATTTTCAAGATCTAAATATTAACTATTATTTCTTTCTGTGCATACCAACAAGTTTCATAGTAATCCAACTAAATAAAATAACAATGCCTTAATATTCAATGCTAGGGCAAAATTGGATTGTTGTAGAACTCTAAGCACATTCCAATATGCATAACTTGAGAACTCTACTTTCCTAATGTTTTCTTAAGTTTCTGATGCATGTACCACATTAAAGAAATCTTGTGAGAGAAAAAACAAGTTAGCAAAATCGCATACACTAGAAGTACAAAAATTGTGCTGAGACTAGAAGCACAAAAGAGAAGTTAGTAGGAATTCTTGGCATATGTCTTGATCAATTCTAGAATTCATGAAATGAACCAGGCTAAGTCCTAGCAAGTGATGGAAGATATCAAAGTCAATCCTGTTAATGTGCCTGTTCATCTAAATGAGTCAAATAACACCGATACACACAGTCTGCAGCTCATGATTGGGTGGTTCATTAAACAGAGATCCTGCAACTTTTACTCTGGGAAACATTGCAATGACCTATGGAAAGAGTCGATTTGATCAGCCTCATCAGAGACTGCCTTGACTTCAGAGTTCAAGCCTGATTGCTTTGCATGAATGATGTTTGTGCCATGATAGGAAGCCTCTCAAATGATGACCATTATCTCTTTGTTCACACCCTTGCAGAGAAGCAGTACCTACAAATTTGAAAGACCCTATTCTATTGTGGTAATTCCCATGCACTTAAACAGAGAGCTTCTGTAATTATCATCTTTCCTATACCTTTTTTTCAAAGCAATTGATCCTGAAAGCATTGTTTTATTTTTTTCACATGGAAAGAAGATGTCTTCTTGTGGCTAGATACTTACTTACATGTTTTAAAATGTGGAAGAAATAAATTAGAGGTTTCTTCTTGCCAGAAAGCTGAAATTTAGTGTATATATATATATATATATATATATATATATATATATATATATATCATTAAAGATACTTTTTCAGCTGCCTACCCTGGCACATACTGGTAATCCCAATGACTCAGGAGGCCGAGACAGGAAGATCCTGAGTTGGAGGCCAGAGGCAGCCTAGGCAACCTAGGAAGACACTGACTCACAATAAAAAAAACATAAAAAGGGGGCTGGAGGTGCAGCTTAGGGGTAGAATGCTTGCCCAACTCGTGAGGCAGACACAATGGAACATAATACTGAGGGATAAAAATTGTGTTTTTCAATGTTCCATGTATCAGTCCAGCTGAGCATGTGCCATGTTAAAGAATCTTGATGAGAGATGAAATATTAGTCCATCTATATGTGAATTAAAATTACCCAAGTTTACTTTTCACACCTAAACCAGTGGATCTCATACTTAATAAAAGATCAGAATTTCTTTGGAATCTTATTCAACCACAGATCATTGGACCCCTCCCCCATTACTATGCCTGTTCAACTAAGTCAGATGACACTGACATCCATAGTCATCAGTCTGCGATGGACTCAGTAGGTCTGAGGCAAGTCCCAAGAATCTGCCTTTCTATCAGGTGTCCAGGTGATGCTGATGCTGCTGGCTCAGGACAACATTTCAGAAACCTCTACTTCAACTGCTTAAATTCAAGTGGTGATGAGTGTCAGTAGTAACCACTATTCACTTAAGCAGTCACTTTCCCACAAACTTCAAAAATACATTATATTTCTTGTTTGTATTGTTAGTATGAAGTTAAAATATTTGTCAGTTTTTAATTCTCTAGGAATAAAATATATATGTGTATTCAGTGAACTCACCAAAATGGGCAGGTGTTAAGACATTCAAAAACCTTTTTTTGTGTGTGAATGAACAAAAAGAATGTAAGGTACAGATTAGGAATCACAGACTTAAATGCTGAAAAGTATACCATCTAAGTTATACTTGATCCTGATGGTACTAATATACTATATGTTAGTTTTCCATTACTATAACAAAATACCAGAGATAATCAACTTAAAAATCGTTGTTGTTGTTAGGTGCCATGGAGTCAGTGTCCGACTCATAGTGACCCTATGTACAACAGGCAAAACACTATTGTGAGTGCTTCTCTGCTATTCATAGGGTTTTCAATGGCAGATTGACTTTTGGGAGTGGATTTCTGGGTCCTTCTCCCAAGCCTACAATATCTGGTATTCCCCGGCGGTCTCCCATCCAAGTACTGACCAGGCCTGACCCTGCTTAGCTTCTGAGATCTGACAGGATCTGTTGCCACAGTGTTATGGTTGCAGGCAAATTTAAAAATAAGAAAGGTTTATTTTGGCTCAGTGTTTTGGAGGTTTCAGTCCATAGTTGATTGGCCCTCTTGCTTTTGAGTCTGTAGTGAGGCAGAATATCATGGTAGGGAATGTGTGATGGAACAAAGCTGTTTATCTCATGACAACCAGGAAGCTGAGAGAGAGAAAAAGGAAGGACCAAGTACCTCACGTTCAATGGCATATTCCTCCATGGCTGCATGACTCTCAGCTAGACCTCATGTCTTAAAGGTTCCACTACCTCCCAAATGTACCTTCAGCTGGGGACCAACCCTCTCATACATGGGCCTTTGGGGGATATTTACTCAAACCATAGCAGCTATTAACAGGACATTTAATAGTATCATTTATTCATAATTTGGGGGATCCATTTGGTGTTTTCTTTTTCTCCTCCTTGCCCCAGTGTCTATAGCCATTCTTACCTATAAATTGTTTTAATTTTTTTTCTCTCCCAATTGTGTGATCCATTATGGCTCAGAGCCTTCCTCTCTCCTTTGTCTGAAGGACTCTTTGTCCTGATTCTTCTGAGTTGGTAACTCACTTTCTACATCAGGTTTACAATATTTCAGAAATAGACATTGGAGGAAGATATTCCATAGTCACATACTTTCCCACTGAAATTAGGAGCAACACAATATGTGGGACCCTAGAAAGCTGTGAATACTTTGCATTATTATTGTTGCCACCTGACATTTGATGCACTTTACCCAATGATGTAGATTCTGGAGGAACATTTCGGAAAATGTCTCAAGAGCTCAATTGATGATGCTGATTTGTACTAAGCATGTTTCTTTAGGTGTTAGGTCATGTCTAAGGTCAGAAAATGAATTTGAACTTTAGTCCTTTGGAAAGGCAGCCGTAGAGCATCACAACCTACAAACAGTGACTGTGAAATATATAATAAGTGCAAAAGTAATTTACTATTGGGTGAAATATGTAGAACAGGGCAACTACAAAAACTTTACTGCCAAAATAATATCATCAGTTATAAGCGGTGGTGTACCAGTAAACATTTAATCACTGGCTCTCTGGGGGAGAAAAACACTCAGATTTGGAGTATTTGCCAATCTCCTGGCCACTCTCACTGTGCTTGATACCCAGCTAGCAACTGGACATCACTGAAAATGGAGTTGGCAAAAGATGCATACAGTTGATTGCTGGGAGCTGGGCCAGCACACCACCAGTTATAGCTTTATTGTTTGTTGGTAAGTTGGTTTTCAGGTGAGTGAGCACAGCAATAAGAATGAAGAGAAGATGTTCAGGTTTCTAGTATCAACAGTTTATGTGAGTAAATAAGGAGTTTCAGGGTTGGACCTTTTCCCAACTCCCATATATTTTAAATAGCTTCCCATCTTTCATCACTACAGAAATAACTCAGAGACTGAAAGGGAACAGTACACCAAAAGAAGTTAAAAATCGATCACTACAAGGAAACTAATGAGTGCAGAGCATACAGGCAATATCTCTGTAGTAAAGTCTCTGAGCTTTTGATTTCACATGCAATTCCTCTGGCACAGCGTCACACACACACACACACACACACACACACACCCCATTATTGCAGGTACTTGTCCCCTTTCATAATTTGTTTTCATGCCTTTGTTCAGTGAGACCCTGGACTCTTTGAGGGCAAGCTCCATCTTTCCCCCCTTTATCTCCAAATCTTAGCATCCTGCTTGGTTAACAACAGGCACATGTAGTGAGTTAGGTGCCTCCTTGGGAGACAACTTGAAGGGCTATCCTAGCCCCTGACCTTTCCTTGCGATCAGCCTTGCTCTCTGCTGCAACTGCTTTGCAATTAATTTTCCTTGCTGCTTAATACTGCATTTCTTCTTTACAGAAGTTGATCCAGAAAGCACTCCACAACAGATCTACCTGGAAATCTCTATTTCAGAGACAATTATTAATTTATGACTTTCTGAATATTGCATATAATGAAAAACTTGAAAATTTGACCACATTTCTGCTATAATGCACTTCAGAGTAGCATTAATTCATTTGCATTGTTCAAAACAATAAGTGCCACACTAAGTCAGTGGCCTTTTGCTTGAGAATGCTATTAAACTAGATGATCCATCATATTCTTGAACCTCTTTACAATTTCTTTGCTACTCTGCATTAAAATTACCCAACCCATAGCTGTGATTAATGCTGAAGAATTTTGAGTTAGGCTTCAAATACTTTCGAAAAGGTATTCACTTACAGTTGTAAAGTCTTCTCCCAGATCATTCTGAATAATTTGTATGATCTATTGGCCATTTTTATTTGGTTTATTTGGTTTTATTCAATTTACATAGAAAATGTGGATATATATATTTTTGGTCCCAACAGCCAGGAAAATGTTATGCTTTTGAAAACAAAATCACCCTTTTATAATGATACTACCCATTGCCTGCATTCCTGAGTATGTCATGTGGGATTCCTTAGAAGAAACAGTTCCCACATGCTCTGTGTGTCATGTGGCCAAACTGATCTGTACATCCAGAACAATAAAGCTCTATCCTTGGGACAACAAATACCTTGGCTTAGGTGAGGCAGGAACCCCATTGATGTATATGCTGGGACTACAAGATTCTCAAGAGCACAGTAGATTCCCTTGGCAAACAGTTTCTTTCTTTCTTGTTACATGACTGAATAAAAACATCCAAATGTATGAATCTCATTAATCAGTATTATTAACATTTGATTTCTCACCATGCCCAGAACAGATATCATTAGCACTGGGATTGGGTGCCCTCATTTTAGAATGAACTTCCTAATTTAATTATGTCCCTATAGTCCTCAAATGGATTTACAATGCCTTTCCTACTAATAAGATTCCATTGTCTGTCTATTCTAGGGAATGCTTCTTTTAGCTATCAGTAAAATGGAACAAGGAGACTTTCAATAATTTTCCTGAGTAAAGGAAAAGTAGACTGGGCTATTATAATCACATGATTACCATGATTACAAATCACAAGAAGATATGGCTTTACAATCACAGGTACTAAAAAGCAGCACAGTATTATATCTCTGTATACACACACACATGCACACACACAACATACACAGGGTGCAAAAATGTACACTCATCTTGGGGTGAAAACTTTCTATTTTGCTATTTAAGAATGCATGGTGGCACTAGCATTCATTTGATCAATGCCATCTTTTGAGCAATTGTCATGATACACATTGTTGTTGTTGTTAGGTGCTGTTGAGTCGGTATCTGACTCATAGCCACCCTATATACAACAGGGGAAACACTATGGTCAGTGCTTCTCTGCTGTTCATAGGGTTTTCAATGGCGGATTGATTTTTGGGAGTGGATTGCCGGGTTCTTCTCCCAAGCCTACAGCACCTGGTGTTCCCAGGTGGTCTCCCATCCAAGCACTAACCAGACTTGACCCTGCTTAGCTTCCGAGATTTGATGGAATCAGATGCCACAGGGTTACGACTGCAGGCATATGATATACATAGCTACTGTATATTAATTGAACTTTGAAAAGTAATACAGATATAACATCTCTTAAAATGTGTATATTTTTTGGCATCCTTGAGATATACACATTGTTCTTGTTGTTGTTAGGTGCTGTCGAGTCAGGTCAATAAATAGTGACCCTATGTACAAAAGAGCCTTCAGGTATACCACTATGGCATTCAATCCTGTCAGATTTCTGAAGTTAAGCAGTGTCCGAACTGGTTAGTACTTGGATGGGACAATGCCTGGAGACAACAGGTGCTGTAAGCTAGGGAGAAAGACTGGGCAGCCCACTCCCCCAAAACAATCAGCCATTGAAAATCCTGTGAATACCAGAGAAGCATGACAATAGTGTTTCATTTGTTGTACATAGAGTCATGAAGAGTCAGACAATAACTCAACTGCACCTAACAACAATAACATGTATGAAAGAACAAAACACTCCTCAACTTTGTGCCAGGCCCACAATCTTTTTTTTATGTTTAAGCCCATTGTTTCAGGTACTGTGTCAGTCCATCTAGTTGAGAGTCTTCCTTATTTTCAGTGACTTACCACTCTCCCATACATGATGTCCCTCTCCAGAGATTGGTCCCTCCTAATAACATGTCCAAAACACATAAGACACAGTCTAGCTATCCTTGCTTCCAAAAGGAGCACTCTGGTTGCACTTCTTCTAGGATGGGTCCATTGGTTCTTTTAGTAGTCTATGATATATTCAATATTCATCTCCAGCACCCTAATTCAAAAGCATCAATTCTTCTCTGTCTCTGTTATTCAAAGGTCAGCTTTCACAACCATATCATGCACCTGAAAATACCATGGCATGAGGCAGGCGCACTTTCATTTTCAATGTGACATCCTTACTTTTCTACACTTTAAAGACGTCTTTTGCAACAGCTTTTCCCAGTGCAATGCATCCTTTGATTTCTTGATTACTGTTGCCATGGGTGTTGATTTCTAAAACCAAGTAAAACAAAATCTTGGACAACCTCAATCTTTTCTCCATTTCTCATGAAGCTGCATAGTGACCCAGTTGTTAAGAATTATTGTTTGGCTGTTGTTGAGGTGTAGTCAATACTGACTGCTATGTTCTTTGATCTCCATCAGTAAATATTTCAAATCCTCTTCACTTTCAGCAAGCAGAGTTGTGTCATCTTTATAATGCAATTTGTTAATGAGTCTTCCTCCAGTCCTGATGCAGTATTCTTCTTCATTAAGTCCACCTTCTTGGATTAGTTGCTCAGCATAGAGAATGAAGAGTATGGCCAAAGGATACCATCCTGTTGCACACGTTCCTTGACTTTAAACCAGGCAGTGTTTACTTGTTCTGTTTGAACAACTGCCTCCTGCTGTGTGTGCAGATTCCGTAAGAAAATACTAAAATCTCTGATATTTCCATTTTCTCAATGTTATCCATATTTGTTATGATCTACAAACTCAAATTCAATAAAACTCAATAAAACATAGATAAACATCTTTCTGGTATCCTCTGCTTTTGGCTAATATCCATCTGACATCAGCAGTGATGTCCCTTGTTCCACCACTTTTCTGAATCTGGCTTTATTTTCTGGCAGTTCCCTGTCCATATATAGCTGTGGTCACTTTTGAATGATCTTTAGGAAATTTTACTTCTGTGTGATATTAATGATAGCATTCAATAATTTCCACATTTGTTTGTATCCCCTTTTTGGGAATAAGCACAAATATGGATCTCTTCTTGTCTATTGAATATACCACGGACTGCCAAAAGAACCAACAAATCTGTCCTAGAAGAAGTACAACCAGAGTGCTCCTTGGAAGCAAGAATGGCCAAACTGCATCTTACATATTTTGGACATGTAGTCAGGAGAGAACAATCCCTGGAGAAGGTCATCATGTTTGGAAGAGTGGCAGGTCAACGCAAAAGAGGAAAACCCTCCACCAGATGGATTGACATAGTGTCTGCAACAATGGGCTTAAACATAAATAATATCATTTGCCTGGCGCAGAATCGGCAAGTGTTTCGATCTGCTGTACATAGGGTCGCCATGAGTCAGACTCGACTCGACGGCACCCAACAACAACAACAACAACATGGATCTCTTCTAGTCAGTTGGCCAGGTAGCTGTTTTCCAAATCTCTTTTTGTGAATAAATAAGCACATTCAGAGCTGCATCTGTTTCTCAAAACATCTCACTTAGTACTCCTGTACTAAGGAGCCTATCTTTTGCCAATTCCTTCGAGGCAGCTTCCACTACATTCTTCAGTAGCATTGGTTCCTGATCATATATAACCTCTTGAAATTGTTGGTTATCCACCAATTCTGTTTGCCATCAAGATGCCTTGATAATTTCTGTTGACTAGAATGCAAAAGCTGGAAACAAGGAATAAGACTCAGTAGTTGGAAAATGCCTGCAGCTGTAGCCCTGTGGCATCCGATTCCATCAGATCTCAGAAGCTAAGCAGGGTCGGGCCTGGTTAGTACCAGGATGGGAGACCGCCTGGGAATACCAGAAGCTGTAGGCTTGGGAGAAGGACCTGGCAACCCCCTCCCAAAAATCAATCTGCCATTGAAAACCCTATGAACAGCAAAGAAGCACTGACAATAGTGTTTCCCCTGTTGTACAGAGGGTCGCTATGAGTCGGATACCAACTCGACAGCACCTAACAACAACAAGTTGGAAAATATGGCCTTGGTGAAAAAAACGATGCTGGATATAGCATGGTAGAATTTTCAGACCAATGACATTTTCATTGTAAACACATTTTCTGCACCAACATAAACAATGACTATACACATGAAATTCACCAGATGGAACATACAGGAACCAAATTGACTACATTTGTGGAAAAAGACAGTGGAAAACTCAATATCAAAAATCAGAACAAGATCAAGAATGATTGTAGATCAGACCATGAACTGCTCATGTACAGGTTCAAGTTGAAATGGAAGAAAATTAGAACAAGTGTACCAGAGCCAAGATATGACCTTGCATACATCCCACCTGGGTTCAGAGACAACCTAAAGAACAGATTTGATGCATTAGACATTAATTATCAAATACCAGATGATTTGTGGCATGACATTAAGACATCATTCATGAGGAAAGCAGAAGATTATTAAAAAGACAGGAAAAAAAGAAATGACCAAATTACATATCAAAAGAAACTCGGAAACTTGCCCTCGACTGTTGAGCCACTAAAATAAAAGGACAACATGAGAAAGTTAAAGAACTAAATGGAAGATTTCAAAGGGCAGTTCAAGATTACAAAATCAAATAGTATAATGAAATATGTGAAGAGCTGGAGATAGAAAATCAAAAGGAAAAAAATACTCTGTTTTTCTCAAGCTTAAGGAATTGATTTATACATATATAATCATATATATGTATATATGTATAAACATACCCATGTATACATACATATCCACACATATACATATACACACATACATAATTTTATATACATGGTTACATGTGTATTTAGCCTGATACATGTAGATATATTAATTACTTTTGCATAGCTGTGACCAAAATATCTGAAAGAAGGAAAGATTTATTTTGGCTTATAGTTTTAGAGGGTTCAGTCCATGGTTGCTTGGCCCCATGTGCTTGTGCTGAACATTATGGGAGTGGATGCATGTGGTGGAGAAACTTCTTCACTTTATGGGGGATAGGAAACAGACAGAAGGGAGCCAGTGATAAAACATCCCCAAGGACCTGCCTCCAGTGACCTACTTTCCCCACCTAGTTCCCACCTCCTAAAATTTCCAGAACCTCTCAAAACAGTGTCAACAGTGGGAGACCATGGCCCCCAAATGTGAGGCTTTTGGGGGGACACTTCATTCCAAACCATAACAATAGGTATGTAATATAGATATACGAATAGGTATATGTCATAACTAGACTTACTTCTTTTCTTTTTCTGTACTCAGGAGTTGAACCCAAGGCTTCATACATGCTTTGTAAACATTGAGCCACTGATCTGCACCCCCAGCTCATTTTTTACTTTTTATTTTGATTCAGGGTCTTGGTAAGTTACACAGGTTGCCTGTGGCTTTGAAGTTATGATCCTCCTGCTTCTGCCTGTTGAGATGCTATGATTATCAGCCTTTTGTGGTTAGGTGCCATTGAGTCGAGTCCAACTCATAGCAACCCTGTGTATAGCAGATCAAAACACTTCTTGATTCTGTGCCAAGCACATGATCTTATTTATATTTAAGCCCATTGTTGCATACACTCTATCAGTCCATCTGGTGGAGGATTTTCCTTTTTTTTTTTCATTGACCTACCACTCTCCCAAACATGATATCTTTCTCCAGGCATTGATCTCTCCTGACTACATGTCCAAAATATGTAAGACATAGTCTGGCCATTCTTGCTTCCAAGGAGCACTCTGGTTGCACTTCTTTTAGGACAGATTTGTTGGTTCTTTTGGCAGTCCATGGTATATTCAATAGACGTCTGCAGCACCATAATTCAAAAGTATCAATTCATCTCTGTCTCCCTTATTCAATGTCCAGCTTTCACAACCATATGATGCCACTGAAAATACCATGACATTAGTCAGACACACCTTCGTCTTCAACGTGACATCTTGCTTTTCAATACTCTAAAGAGATCTTTTGCCACAGCTTTTCCTAGAGCAATGCATCTTTTGATTTCTTGACTGCTGCTTCCATGGGTATTGGTTATAGAGCCAAGCAAAGCAAAATCTTGGGCAACCTCAATCTTTTCTCCATGTATTTTGAATTTGCCTAGTGGCCCAGTCATAAGGATTTTTGTTTTGTTGATGTTTAGTCACAACCCATATTGAAGGCTGTGATCTTTGATCTTCATCAGTAAATGTTTTAAATATTCTTCACTTTCAGCAAGCAGAGTTGTGTCATCTGCATAACACAGGTTGTTACCAGCCTAGGGTTACATTTTCAAATAGTGTCATTGTAAACCAGCAAGTGAAATGTCATGTGCTTATTGTTCTTGTTAGGTGCCACTGAGGGACCCTCACAGTGGTTTAGATGGCTGATTGTTTTGGGGATTATTTTCTGGAGTGGGCTGCCATGGTCTTCTCTCAGTTTTGCAGTGTTGAGGATCGAACTCAGGGCCTCAGAGAACACAGAGCAGCACTCTGCCAACTGAGCTAAGCCCCAGCCCCATTGTGTGCTTACTTTGTTAAATTCTTTTGTCTCATGCATTCAACAGGCAGTTTTGTATTTTATTATTAAACTTATTAAACTTTTCCTCTCCTTTCCTCCTTTTCTCTCACCTTTCCTTCAACCTTTTATTGTATGGCTGAACAAAAACAAGATGGCAGCACTAAAGTTATCCATACTGGCCCTGATTCACAGTCATGTTGAGTCTCATGAGTGAGCAGGCCTCTTTAAGAAGAGAGTGGTATGTGTTATCATTTCTTCCCAACATCTTCTGTGTGCCCCTGACGTAGGCTGGCCTGGAACATGGAGGGAAGGGGGAATCTGGTGAGGATGGTTCTAAGGACTCAGCAGTGCATCTTTGGCTGCTGGTCCTGTGGTAGCTACAACCAGAGCTCTGTTCCAGAGCTCTGAGTGTCCCCTCCAAGCACAAATCCCAGCTTGTCTGTGTCTGTAATAACAGATGGCAGCCTCATGGTGAGACTCATTTTGTGGCACAGATTTTATAATCAGTTGGAGCAGTCATCCTTATGAAATGTGACCATCATGACAGGATCATCTTCCCCACCTGTAAAATTAAAAAGGCTTTGTTTATTTTGTTTTTGTTTTCACATACATGTTTTGGCTCAATATATCAGCTACTTCATTCTAAATTTGCTGAGGTAACAACATTGTATGTGGGCTTATTGAACAGAAATTAGTGACTTTGGTGATTAGGATGATGAATTCAGTAAAACTCTCATATTAGTGTAGGTTTTCAAAAGATAGGCCGAGAAGAGGGAAAGATGGCACTTATTATCAAAGATAAGTATAAAAGTGGATATCAACTAAATCATGTATTGATGCACTAGAAAAATATGAGAGATTCAAAAGAGAAATAAATAAACAAACACAACAGGCTCAAAACAATATTTTATTGAGTTATTTGGGCTAAGACCCAAATTCATTTCTTTCTTCCTTACTATTATGAAATATAATCTTTAAACTAGAAAAGGTAAAATAAACATTAGGAGAAAACAACAATAATGATAACAATAATAAACATATAAAAGGAATAAAATATATGGATATTATGTTAAAATCACAACTGGTCACTTAAAATTAGTTCAACATTCCCTGCACAAATGAGTGACGTTTCAATGTACCAAAAGAAAAAAAAATTCCAAATAACATCTCATGTTCACTTTAAGAATACAACTGAGAGAAGACCTGATTTGCTTATTATTTTTAAAGGGCAGAAATAGTAAAAAATGGATTATCAGCCCAGTGCAGTGGCTCATGGCTGGGAGCGGTGACTCATACCTGTACGACCAGTGACTTGGGAGACTGAGGCGAGAGGATTGCAAGTTTGAAGCCAGAGGTGGCCTTTGTAACTTAGCAAGACTCTATCTCAAGATAAAAAGTAAAAAGTTGGGCCAGGGATGCAGCACAGTGGTAGGGCGCTTGCAAAGCATGCGTGAGGCCCGGGGTTCAACCCCCACAAACACTGAAAAAAAAAAGGCATCAAAAGTAAATGCAGTGTTTAGTTATATTGACAGTTTAGTTTCCAGAAATATCAAAGACTGTACTCTCATTACAGCTGTTATTCTGTATTGTATTTTCAGAGAACACACTTTACACTGGCATTGGTGAAACAAAAATGATTTATAACAGCCAGAATGATGAAGAAAAGAGCACAAATATTATGTTCATCAGCTCAAAGAACTTGGACTGTTTAGCCTAGGAAAAACCAGAGAGAAAGATTGTTGTTTTAAATATTCCAATGTCTGTCATATAGATGATGGCTTAAACTTCATTTATATCACTCAAATGAACAGAAGAACAATCAGCAAGTTGCAGTTACAAGCCAACTGGTTTCCACTCAATTTTAGGAAGGGTTTTGTTACATTGCCAGCTCTTTAAAGTAGGAACAAACTGCTTTGTGAGATAGCTCTTTTCAAATGGAAGGTGTTCAGTTCATGGTGGAAGGATCCCTGTATTATATGAGTGATTACATATGATGACCTCATAGTTCTCCTTTGTAAAAGTCTATGTCTGGTCTAGGGCATTGTGTCATTTAGGACTTATTCAACACCTCTTCTAGGGCTACTAACATTTGAAAAATGCTATTTATTCAGGCTATTTTATTTTCATATATTGTACATTGTTGTTGTTAGGTGCCATTGAGTCGTGTCCAATTCATAGAGACCCTCATAGGGTTTTCAATGGCTGATTGTTTTGAGGTTGCCTTAGGAGTGGATTGCCATATCTTTCTCCCATTTTTATGGTGCTGGGAATTAATCCTGGGATGTCACAAACTGCAGAGTTGCACTCTACCAACTGAGCTAAATAGTGACGGCATATTGGGGAAAGGCTAAACTAAAATGCCTTTCAGTAACAAAGATGGTATCCTATAAAACTATTGATTAAGTACCATCATCACGGCAACAGATGGCACAATCCAGTGTCAGACCAGTAAGCATGGTCAGGGCAAGGCTGCCAATCCACAAATTGAAAACAGGTGGCAAAAGTTCCCTGGAGGACTTGGCATCTGTAAGTAATCAGTTACTGTACAAGTCCTGGTCAGACACAAATTAGCTTCATTGCTGATGACATTTTTAATAGCCGAAGGACCTCACAGCTTTGTTTAATTAGAATCGCAGTATACAATATACATGCAGCTGATCACATTTGACAATTGTTTGGTTCTCTTCTGTTTTGTTGGTCTAAATTTCAGTGTACTAGATATTTTATTTCAGTAACACAAAAGGATGCTAAACACATGATGGAAAGCAAGATGGAATTATTTGTCTGTACTGCACCACTGTTTTCCTTAGCTCTTCCATTCATCCATAACCAACCCTTAAGAAGAAATCAAATACCATATGTTCTTGGTTTCTGTTCAGTGGAATTTAAATCCCACAAAACCCACAACGTGGTTTGAACTGAAAAGGCTCGTTTTCAAAGAATGTTACTATCCTTTCTGACATTATATTCCAACACCATCTTCTCTCTTCCTAATGGATATGAAAGTGAATTTAAGTTTATTCATAGAGGAGCTGATAAAAAAGGATAAAGACTCAAATTGTTGACATTGTCCAAAATTGGTACTTTCCTTGGGCCTTGGGTCATGCACTTCAAAGCTTCTTTGGAAAATGTGGTAGAATATGAGAATTTAGTGGAAAGGCCATGATATTAGTTTGGAGAAAAAATGAATAGCTTGGAGTCCTTAGGCCTGTCATGGGAACATTTCTGTGGATTCCATTGTGCTATTGGCCACTATTTCCATTAACAGGGCAAGACATTTTTCCTTCTGATTATACTCTAGATAATTTGACAGAAAATCATTTGCTTTGTTGAAACAGCAAGTTACTGTACTTCCAACAATTGAGACGGTCCATAAAACAGGATGCAAATACAAAGAAAAATAGTGAAATGGTTTGAAATACCCTGTTTTGAAAAGCAAATAGTACATCAAGTAAAGGACAATAGCCTGCATGCAATTCAGAGGTTTATTTACCTACACTCTCTCTTTTCTCCATAGTCATAGAGAGGACTCTAAGTCAGAAATGTGCTGCATAAAATGACTAACATTTTATTCTAAATAAAGAAGCAGTAGATAGAGTAGGTAGAATTTAAATCTTATTCCTATGATTGTGTATTAGGTTGTCTCTGCCTCCTACCTCCTCCTTCACCTTAGGAGAAATTTTATCTCCACGTGTTGCACTGTTTCCTACCAGGCATTAATCTGTTATCTAAAATGGAGAAAGCATTTTGCATTACTGGCTCTAGTCAAGGCTTTGGTTTTTATTTTATTAGTTTACTTAGGTAACAAATGACTGATTTATTCTTTGAGGATAACTTTCTGGTCATGATCGTTCTTGCACCTTTTATATATAAATTATGTAATCATAATTGCAACCATAAGTGCGGTTCTTGTTAAGATTTAGGAGCGGTGAGGCCAGAGGCAGATTACAGTGACATTAGCGGGTCACTTCATGTGAAGAAAATAGAATAAAGCAATAGAGAATGAATACCTTTTTGTTGTTTATAACTATAATGCGAATTTGAGCCTCCTATTTGTAATGGAGGCTCTGCTGGATTGCCTCACATAATGCTTCAGTTTCATAGCCATTGCTAACAGTGGAGCACGTGGAATAATTTACCCTACAGGCAATAAAGATATTACCTTGACTTTTATTTCTATTTAGAAGACAGTTATGCCATTTTCCCATTGGTTACATTATGCAAACATAAATAATATTTTAGACTGTAGGGATTATAAGAGTCTCAAACCCTCTGATATGGCTTTATGGCCCACCCTCCCAGGGATTCCAAAATAATTCAGAAAGGGATCTCTGGAGAATAATAAGCAACATTCAGGCACCTACATTGGTGCAGTGAAAAAGTGATAGAGAGGAAGTCCAGAATCCCACTGGTGCCTGTGAGCAGTCCTGAAGGAGGACCAAGTAATCTAGACTAAACATGTTCTACCACAGGAGTCTTGTGTTAATGTTCACTCCAGCAAAACATAAGGATTTGTCAGAAGTTGGCTTGGACCTAAAACTTATAAAATCCCTTGGATATGGTGGGATTAAACTATGCATCTGTTCCTAGGATCTCCACGTTCTGCACTGCTCTTTTCTACCTTAGTGAGACTTTGATTTTATATATGATTTTTTAAAATGTGTGGTTCATTTATAGTGCGGCCAACTTGTGATCATTTTGTGGGTTGTAAAGAAGCCACTGAATTATTCTGGTTCATTGTTCCTTTTTACATTCTGCTGCTTAACTTTTAATCATTTGCTATTCCAAACTATTATAGAATGAGAGGAATGAATGAGCTGACGCTTTTATATGTTAATCATTACATAATGAGTGAATTGTTTCAAGAGATGAACATCATTGGCTAAAGCCAACTTTGGCAATTAGTTGTCTAGTTGCGTCCATTCCATTATCTCAGTTCCTTGTTACCCTAGGTTAAGTGGGAAAATGCCATGAATTAGTTAACATTTCATGTTTGTCCAGCAAGGCTGTTAATACCTTAAAATAGAGGTGAGAAGTAAATTGTTGTTGTTGTTAGGTGCTATCAGTTGTGCCTGACTCATAGTGACCCTTATAGGGTTTTCAATGGCTGGTTGTTTCGGGATTGCCTCTGGAATGAGTTGCCACATCCTTCTCCCGTTTTTGTGGTGCTGGGAATCCAACTCGGGACCTCAGAGACTGCAGAGCGGCGCTCTACCAATTGAGCTAAATCCCAGCCCCTGAGAAGTAAATGTTGTCGTTGTTGTTAGGTGCCGTCAAGTTGGTATCTGACTCATAGCGACCCTCATAGGGTTTTCAATGGCTGACTGCTTCAGGATTGCCTTGGGAGTGGATTGCCAGGCCCTTCTCCCATTTTTGTGGTGCTGGAAATTGAACTCGGGACCTGAGAGACTGCAGCACAGTGCTCTACCCACTGAGCTAAATCCCAGCCCGAGAAGTAAATAGAGGGCTAAAATGAAGAGGCTGGAATCTTGTAGGTAAGAGGCAAGTTATGTAGCCTACTGATTTAGGCAGCCTGGACAGAGGCCAAAGGTGAAGGTCAAGACTTATGTGCTAGAAATTGTAAGATGAAGAAAAATGAACAATTGAACATAGGAAATACATTGGAACTTTTCTATAATCAAAGATTTGCTAGGGAAATGTGTGTTGTCCCAGACTTTTGCTTGACATGAGTTTTTCACTTTATTCACCTTGACAAACATTTATCAAGTTCCTTTTTTATGCAGCAATATGTCTTACGGTGGGATCATAACAAGTTGATTCAATGCATCCAAAAAAGGGAGGAAAGAGATGATTACATGTGATATAAGTCAGCATATATTAATTGCCATGACAAGGAGGAGAAAGCATGTGAATCTAATCAAGCCAGGCATCATGATCTGGGGCCTACAGAGCAGTGCAGCTGGAGAGAGACAGTATAAGAATATGGAATGGTGTAAAGGAGGTCTTGAGAGAGAAAGGTACTAAAATTACTTAGAGTAGAAGGGCAGTTCATTTTAGCTACAAGCTTTGACTGGTAGGTTGAGGAATCATTTAGAATGTCCTTGAGTATCAGACTAATAGGCTCAGCCTTCATCCTGTGGACATTCAGATCTAGTAGAAGTTTAGATCGGTTCTCCTAATAAATATCAAAATATATCTAGCAATAGTGATCAAAGGACACCCTGTTGTTAGGTGCTATCTAGTCGTGTCCAACTCATAGCAGCCCTCGTAGGGTTCTCAATGGCTGATTGTTTTGGAATTGCCTTGGTGTGGATTGACATGTCATTCTCCCCTTTTGCAGTTCTGGGAACTTTGAAACTGGGACCTCAGAGACTGAAGAGCAGCACTCTACTAACTGGGCTAAATTCCAGGAGGTTCTTCTAAGGAGATAATGGTCAGGGACACAGTTATTAGGATAAAGAAAAGATATAACAAAGACCAAAAAAACTTATTTAATATTGCAATAAAAAGGAAGTGGCACTTATTGATCAACTAAAGAACTTGAGCTAATTAATGTTCTCTAGGTGTTTTATTGGAGCTGGGATTTAGCTGTTGGTAGAGTGCTTCTCTACAGTTTCTGAGGCCCCAGGTTTGATTCTCAGCACTGCAAAAATGGGAGAAGGACGTGGCAATCCACTCCTGAGTCAATCCTGAAACAATCAGCCATTGAAAACCCTATGAGAGTCTCTATGAGTTGGACATGACTGGACAGCACCTAACAATAACAACAACAGGTGCTTTATTGACATCAATGAAATAAATACATTTAACATGTCACAACTTCCTATCTACATACAGTGAATAATCAAAATTAAGAAAAATACATAAAATATCATATAAACTGATAATTTTTGCTAAAGAGAAAAGTTATTAAGATTTTATTAACCTTTACCATGAGGGCCACGCAAGAACTCTTCCAATCCATAGGTAAAAATTTAACACTTAATTTAGAATCTATAATTAGATTGCAACTTAAGAGTTCTCAATTTTGAGCTTTATTTTTCTTAATAAGCTGTGCTTATGGTTAATTGCTATATCTTTGTGAAAATTTTGTTACTTGCAATTAATGGAGATATTTCAGTGGTCCAACATCCTTTAAGACCTAAGAATATAAATGATCCTTTCTTTCCAGAGAGAATTCAAGTCATTACTATCAATTGAATAATTATGTGTATTGTCCTCATTGTTGTTGAAGGACTTGATAAGAAAGAAGATACTTTCTCAAGGGTACTTTAGCCTCTCAATTTCTAAGTGAAAATTTTTATCATAACCTAAAGTTAGTAAACACAAATATATGACAAAACTCCTTTAGTAGATCCTACAGACTCAGAGGCATAAATTTCAGATTTGCCTTTAGAGAAATAGTAGTTTTGCCAGTAGAAAAAAAAAGTTATAATAATGGAATTTTCCCTGTGATGATGAACTACCAGTCTGAGAGGAAGTGGTTAGGGAATGGTAGGCCACCAGCCGGAAAGGCCCAAGAACAACCATTAATAAGCACTCTTGTTAGACCCCTATCATTATGGGACCTGAGCTCTCTGGGAGAGCGCCATTCTGCCTGCATCTGATATTCAGAATAGGCAGTAAGGAAATGAATGAAAGAGTGTAACTAACTGCCAGAACCGAGTGGAGAAGCCTTTGGAATAAGCATAACTCAAAGTAGAACACTTCATATTTTTCAAGGGAGTTCTGTGGGTGAGATTCCAATCATTATAGTTACTTTGACTAATTTGTAAGACTCAGGACATTACATTTAACGTGTTTAAGTGCCAAAACTTTTCTGTTGGATTTTGGAGAGCTTAAAACAGAAGACAGCAAGATTGCTAGAAATCATCAATAGTTGAACTATTGAAGTCACTTGGAAAAGCCAGAGAAGGATTCAAAATGTCTAGATTATGGGATCCTTCCTTTTAGTAGGATTTCTTATGTCTTATTTCCATCAGGAAATAGGTTAAGTGACCAGTTTCACATGTAGTTCAACAACCTTCAACAAAATCAACTTACTACTAGATTCTCATTGCATCACAAGATATAAATTGTTAGTTCCCCAACCAGCTGGTGGTTTATGTGGCTTAGGGAGGGCTGTCAGCCAGTCTGTGGGCTTAAATGTTGGCAGGGAAGTTACACTGACATGGAAACATGAAGTCATTTAAAGGCCACACTTCACAAGCTGATGGCTGGACCCTTCTTGGCACTGAGAAAGAAAAGAAAAACAAATCATCCTGGTGCTTACTATGTTAGGATGTGAAGTCATGAGTTAGCCTGTGTGTGGTGAGAAGAACTTTCATAGGGAATGTAGGACAGAGACAGAGGAGTGTACAATTAGGGGACTTGGTTTCCCAACCTCACGGTGTTCTCACAGTAGTTATAAATGTCACACAATGTCTCTTAATGACTTGTAAAGTCCAAAGGGGCAGGGACCACGTCTGGTTTTGCTCACTCCACGACCCCCTGAGAACCCAGTTGGCACTCAATAGATTTTTGTTAGGTGAATGAATGAACAAATAACTAAACTTTTATGACAGTGATTATGTTGAGTAACATAATTATGCCCGTTTAAATAATGAACCAACGAAATGATTCTTAAAGGTCACTTGTTGAGTGACTCCGGAGAACGTCACAGTTCTAACCTACATGATTGAAATGAGTGTTTTAGATTCATTCATCATTCTTTCTGTTTTCATAAAAGTAATATGGACACAGTTTAAAGAGTTAAAAAGCTTCCATTAACCCTATCATATCTCAGTTTCCAAAGGCAGCTGTTTTTACTTCATTTTAGCTGTTTCTCAGTATTCAACCACAGATATTTAAATACTATGCTTATAGTACCATCTCTGAGTTTTTTAATTTAATAATTATCTCTTAAAATACAATGGAAGATGTGACTTTAGATTTTTAAATTAAATCCATCCCTCTAACTTCCCAATATTACATCATAAGCTATGTTAATAATGAAAGTAGTTTTCAAAGCTCAGATATGTCATACATTATTATTTCTTCCATTCTTCTTTTCAGTTGGATACCCTGGTTCATAAATTCCTTATCTCAACTTTGATTTATTGTTTGATTTTGATGCAGTATATCCACTAGTCATTTCCAGGAAAAAAAAAAAAAAAAAAAAAAAACGTGCTTAGGAGATACTGCATAGTTGAGACTCTACATAGTTTAAATGGTTTATCCCCCATACAAAATTGGTTATACATCAAGTTTTAAATTGGAATATCTTTTCCCTCACAATTTTGAAGATACTGCTGATTTTAGTCCATTTTGCATTGTTATAACAAAATATCTGAGATGGGATAATTTAAAAAGAAACTACATTTGTTTCTTAGAGTTCCAAATACTGGAAAATCCAAGAGTATGAGTTTGGCGTCTGGAGAG
>VMDO01026792.1:0-26200 GCA_007922755.1 Pedetes capensis
ATAGAAGGGGGACTATTTTCAAAGAGGAAGGGGACGAGTGGGAATGAGGAGAGGGACAATCAAGGGTACAGGGGGTACAGATGATCAAAGTGCACTATATACATGTATGAAAATGTTATAATGAAACCCATTATTTTGTGCAATTAGAATATGCTAATTATAAACACCCCCATACTTCTATCAGTTTGCCGCACTGTGGGGGCTTGTGTGTTGCAATGAGGCTGAGAGCTCTGCCACTGTAACCTCGGACATAAGCAAGGTTATCCATGGTGGACAGGTTTTCAGCTGAGCTTCCAGACTAGGGAGTAGGACCTGGCAAGCCACTCCTAGAAACAACTAGCCATTGAAAACTTTATGAATAGTAAAGAAACACTGTCAGATACAGTGCCAGAAAATGAGCCCCCCAGGTTGGAAGGCACACAAAAGACTACTGGGGAAGAGTTGCCTCCTCAAAGCGAGTCTACTGTGATGACGGAAATGGAGTAAAGCCCCAGGGACCTCCATTTGCTGATGTGGCATGACTCAAAATGAGGAGAAACAACTGTAAACATCCATTAATAATTGGAACATGGAATGTACGTAGTATGAATCTAGGCAAATTACAAATCGTTAAACGAGAAATGGAGCACATAAACATTGACATTCTAGGCATCAGTGAGCTAAAATGGACTGGCATAGGCCATTTTGAGTCAGGCAATCATATGGTCTACTATGCTGGGAATGATAAACTAAAGAGAAATGTGGTTGTATTCATCATCAAAAGATTTTGAAATCTGTCATGAAACATAATGTTGTCAGTGATAGAATAATATCCATACGCCTACAAGGAAGGCCAGTTAATATGACTATTATTCAAATTTATGCACCCACCACTAAGGCCACAAAGGAAGAAAGGGAAGACTTCTATCAGCTTCTGCAATCTGAAATAGATCAAACATGCAATCAAGAGATACTGATAATCACTGGTGACTGGAATGCAAAGGTTGGAAATAAACAAGAAGGCTCAGTAGTTGGAAAATATGGTCTTGGTGACAGAAATGAAGCTGGAGATTGCATGATAGAATTTTGTCAAACCAATGACCTTTTCATTGCAAATACTTTTTTTAAACATCATAAACGGAGACTGTACACATGGACTTCACCAGATGGAACATACAGGAATCAAATTGACTACATATGTGGAAAGAGACGATGGAAAAGCTCTATACAAAATGTCAAAACAAGGCCAGGCACTGACTGTGGAACAGACCATCAACTTCTCATATGCAAGTTCAAACTGAAGCTGAAGAAAATTAGAACAAGTATACAAGGGCCACGGTATGACCTTGAGTATATCCCACCTGAGTTCAGAGACCACCTCAAAAATAGGTTTAATGCATTAGACACAAATGATAGGACACCAGAAGAGTTGTGGCATGACATAGAAGATATCATTCAAGAAGGAAGCAAAAAGTTCTTAAAAAGACAAGAAAAAAAGAAAAGACCAAATTACATGTCAAAAGAGAAACTGGACCTTGACCTCCAATGGCCAGCAGCTAGAGCAAATGGAAGATATGATGAAGTTAAGGAAGTAAACAGAAGATTTCAGAAGGTAGATCGAGAAGACAAAAACAAATATTATAATGACATGTGCAAGGAGCTGGAGGCAGAAAACCAAAAGGGAAGAACACGCTCTGTGTTTCTCAAGCTTAAGGAAGTGAAGAAAAAATTCAAGCCTGGAGTGGCAGTAGTGAAAGATTCTACAGGGAAAATATTAAATGATGCAGGAAACATCAAAAGAAGATGGGAAGAATACACAGAGACATTATACAAGAAAGAATTGGTAGATGACCAACAATTCCAAGAGGTTGCATATGAGGAGGAACCAATGGTGTTGAAGGACGAAGTGGAAGCCGCCTTGAAAGAACTGGTGAAACACAAGGCTCCAGGAATTGATAGGATACCAATAGAGATGTTTCAACAAACAGATGCAGCACTGGAGGTGTTAACATGTTTATGCCAACAGATTTGGAAAACAGCTACTTGGCCAACTGACTGGAAAAGACCCATATTTGTGCCTATGCCCAAAAAAGGGGATCCAACTGAATGTGCAAACTTTTGGACAATATCATTAATATCACACACCAGCAAAATTCTACTAAAGATCATTCAGATGTGACTGCAGCAGTATATAGACAGGCAATTACTGGAAAATCAAGACAGATTCAGAAGAGGGTGGGGAACCAGGAACATCATTGCTGATGTCAGGTGGATATTAGCTGAAAGCAGAGACTATCAGAAAGTTGTCTATCTATGTTTTATTGATTTTGCAAAAGCATTTGATTGTGTGGATCATAACAAATTATGGATAACACTTAGGAAAATGGGAATATCAGAACACCTAATTGTGCTCATGAGAAATCTGTACAATAACCAGGAGGCAGTTGTTCGAATAGAACAAGGAAACACTGAGTGGTTTAAAATTGAGAAAGGTGTGTGCAAGGGCTGTATACATTCACCCTATCTCTTCAATTTATACACTGAGCAAATAATCCGAGAAGCTGAACTTTATGAGGAAGAACATGGCATTACGATTGAAGGAAGACTCATTAACAACCTGCGTTATGCAGATGACACAACTCTGCTTGCTGAAAGTGAAGAGGATTTAAAACATTTACTGATGAGGATCAAAGATCATAGCCTTCAATATGGGTTACAACTAGACATCAACAAAACAAAAATCCTTATGGTTGGGTCAGCACGCAACTTCACAATAAATGGAGAAAAGATTGAGGTTGTCCAAGATTTTGCTTTGCTTGGCTCTATAATCAACACCTGTGGAAGCCACAGTCAAGAAATCAAAAGACGCATTGCTCTAGGAAAAGCTGTGGCAAAAGATCTCTTTAGAGTATTGAAAAGCAAAGACATCACATTGAAGACGAAGGTGCGTCTGACTCATGCCATGGTATTTTCAGTGGCGTCAATATGGTTGTGAAAGCTGGACATTGAACAAGAGAGACAGAAAAAGAATTGATGCTTTTGAATTGTGGTCCTGGAGATGTCTATTGAATATACCATGGACTGCAAAAAGAACCAAAAAATCGGTCCTAGAAGTGCAACCAGAGTGCTCCTTGGAAGCAAGAATGGCCAGACTGTGTCTTACATATTTCAGACATGTAGTCAGGAGAGATCAATCCCTGGAGAAGGACATCATGTTTGGGAGAGTGGCAGGTCAATGCAAAAGAGGAAAACCCTCCACCAGATGGATTGACACAGTGTCTGCAACAATGGGCTTAAACATAAATAAGATGGTTTGTCTGGCACAGAATCGGCAAGTGTTTCGATCTGCTGTACATAGGGTTGCTATGAGTCGGACTCAACTTGACGGCGCCTAACAACAACAACAATTATAAATAATTTTTTAAGTGCAGAAGCTCCTGCCAGGGGTAAAATCAGATGGTAAGATGCCTCTTAAGATGATGCTCCATGATGGCACCCAAGATTAAGCTAGGAAGGGCCAGCTTGCTGTGTGGATCACAGATCTCAGGTCTCAGAGTGCATTTTGGCAAAGTGCCAAATTCTGCACCATAGGGCTTGCAGACACTTTCCTTCTCTGTCTTGCCTCCAGTGCTGCTGAGGGAGATCATCACTTCCACTCTATGCTGCCAGGTACTTGCTTTTCGGGCTCTCTGTTTCTGTAACAACCCCTAAAGTCCAGTATTTCTGGGTTTTTCCTAATCACTGACTACTACTGTAACCCATTGTTTTTCCACAATAGCCCACTTCTGCCTGCAAGCACATAACTGTTGTTTTGCTTCAATCTCACAGCATACAGGTAAATGCCAAGTGTCTCTAATTTGCCATCTTCTCCTCTATTGAATAGAAATTTCTAACATGAAGTACATAAGTAGACCTATGGGAGCCTATGAGATATATATGGTTGTAGAATTGACAAATCTTGGTGATGGGTTAAATGTTGGTGAGGAGAAGTCTTTCAGGTTTCTGTGAGAACTCTGGTTGGTTTGTGATGTCATTTATAAAGATTGTTGTTGTTAGGTGCCATTGAGTCGGTTTATAAAGATAGAGAGCAATAAAATACAATAAGGCAAGAGATTAGGGTAGGAAAGAACATGAGTAAAAGATTACAGATGCTTGTGGGCTGTCTAATTGAAGACATCTACCAGGTATTGACTACATGGTTCTGCAGATTAGGAAAAAGATTGGGGCTGAAGATTGACTTGTGGTGGGCAAGGCAAAAGCAGTAGATAAGGTCATCCAGGAAGAGTGTGAAAAGTAGGAAAAGGACAAGATTTTAGAAGTGATAAAATGAGTCAATAATGACCCCAAAAGGCCAGGCTTGAGTTTATAGATAGATGATGAAATAAAGAACACTTGGGAGGTTTTGAGTGAAGGGGGGAGAAAATGGTAAATTACATTTGACTCAGGTTAGATTACAGGAGTTTGTAGGACATTCAAGTGGTCATTCTTAAGTCTTCCCATATTCAATTCTGGAGGGTAGGAAAGAGGACGGGACTGGGACAGATTCTTGAGTTTAGCACAGAGGTAATGGTTGAATCTTGGTCATGAATGTGATCTCTAAGGGAAGAAATATAAAAGAGAATATCAGCAGCCTGAGAAAGAACTTTGTCAGTTATCAGAAGAATATAAAGATGTCCCATAAGGATACAAAAAAGGCAATGTGGTGCATGGTGGAAGCTAAAGAAGAAGAGTGGTTCTAGGAAGATCTTGAACATGAGTTAGAACATCTTCTGGTTGGAGAAGGAGGCTTGGTGTGTATTCAATGAAGCAGTCCCTGACAACCTTGGGGGTGGTAGGGATAGAACTCACTCCCAAGGTCTTAAGAAATTTAAAGAGGAAAAACCAAGTATCACATATAGACTTACTCTTACAAAATTTTAATCATCAAGAGGGAGAGAAGCCAGCTTCAGAGGACTGGAATGTTTTTTAGAGTAGATAAATTTTTTAAAAAATGATTATAGGCTTGGAAGAAAGAACAAGAGATAGGAAAAAATGAAAATTCTGGAGAAAAGGGACACCTGATGAGGAATGTTCAGGTGGGAAGTAGAGCTGTCAGCATCAGAGGCCAATAAAAAATGAGTGATTTGGCAAATGTGCAACTCCCCAAAGGTACAGTAGAGCAGTTTGAGGGTTTACTCACTGTGTACCCACCATCACTTGAACATAAGCACTCTCAGATCCTAGACTCCTGTGCACTAGGTGGTGAACAAAGAGGTAACAAGGTCCCAGACCAAAGGGAAGTGGCACCCTTGCACAGCTATATTTCTGGAGGACTACTAGTCACCTCCTCCTTGGCCTGTGACTCCTCCCACACTCCCTGCCTCCTGTTCTCCAATCACCTTTGCCCCAGGGCTCCCTGGTACCAGCTCACTCAGAAGGATTCAGATGGACCCAGAAGCACAGAGTCAGACATATGGCTCTTGTTGAGGAGTAAAGAGGGGTCTTTCTTGACTCTGCAAAGCAAAGAAGAGAGTAATATGCCATGTGAATTTGTGGGGGAGGGGTAGAGGGAAAGGAGAGGGCACTCAGCAGGTCCATTGGACAAAGAGAAAATGTGTGTGTGACACCAGTGGACGTTGTCCCCGTTTCCCAAGCTCCCAGCACCCCTCAACTTTTCTGAGTCCTAAACGTGTGGATTCCCTGCAGAGCACAGTCCCCATGGTGGCCATCTGCCATGTTCACTACTCGGAGACTGATGTTAATATCCAGCCCACCATCATTTCCACACGGAGCATCATGGAGGTGAAAGGTATTATGTATGAGAGAATCAAGGGCTGGGATTTAGCTCAGTTGGTAGAGCGCTGCGCTGCAGTCTCTGAGGTCCTGAGTTCAATTCCCAGCACCCCAAAAGTGGGAGAAGGGCCTGGCAATCCACTCCCAAGGCAATCTCGAAACAGTCAGCCATTGTAAACCCTATGAGGGTCGCTATGAGTCAGGTGCTGACTCGATGGCACCTAACAACTACAACAACATTGAGAGAATCAGCTTTGAAGCAAACCACTTAACTGTTCCCTGTCTCTTTGCCCAAAACACAGGATTAATGATATTTACCTTGAAGAGGTGTGGGAATTAAAAGAGAAAATGCATGCAAAGCAAGTATCTTCATTAATTAATCCTTCTGTTGTGGTCAGTAGAATCTCATGAGGGGAAAATAAGACCATGGTGTTTGATTCACTTCCCATTGGAAATATAAGATCCTAACATCTTATTAGGTATTCTCAATATGGTTTTATTCCCCACTCAATGCAACTGATGTTGATTGACTCACAAGGAGAAGTATGACTCACAGTGAATTCCAAGTTCTCTTCTGCTCCGTAGTGCATTCAATACTTTTGTTCTGTCACGCAGGAAAAAATCCAACCTCATTGTTCATCATCCAGTGCTTCCCAAGGTACCACACTGTTGGTTGCCCTGTTACTCACGACCCCAAATCAGGACTGGCTCCATAATCTGTGGTGCTCAATGCAAAATCAAAATGTGGAGCCCCTTCCTCAAATCATTAGGAATCTCATGATAGCAACAGGAAAGCACAAAACTTAACATGAGGCCCTTTGAAACATGGATCCCTGTGTGACAACACCAGTCACATACCTGTGAAGTAGTCCCTACCCTAAACATGCCCTTTGGACCTTATCCTTATTGTTGTTGTTGTCATTAGGTGCCGTCGAGTCGTGTCTGACTCATAGCGACCCTCATTGGGTTTTCAATGGCTGACTGTTTCAGGATTGCCTTGGGAGTGGGTTGCCATGTCCTCCCATTTTTGCGGTGCTGGGAGTCAAACTTGGGACCTCAGAGACTGCAGAGCGGCGCTCTGCTAAGTGAGCTATGTCCCAGCCCCATCTCCTTATTATAGGGGATTCCAAAGTCATACATTCATCTGAATGAAATTTACACTGGAAGAGACACCTTTATACAAAGAGCTCATTCTAAGTTGTTTTTCCCAAGAGACCATTGAGTAGGTCGCAGGGAGTTAGTTAGTTGTTGTTGTTAGGTGCCATCGAGCCGGTATCCAACTCATAGCGACCCTCATAGGGTTTTCAATGGCTGACTGTTTCGGGATTGCCTTGGGAGTGGATTGCCAGGCCCTTCTGGCAGGGAGTTAAGCCATAGTTAAATCCCAGGGTCTCAGACTTCTGGCAAGGCATCACTGTAAACAACTATGTCTCTTCCCACTGAAATCAGCCAGCCCTGACTTTCACCCTGCTTATGTTAGTCAGCTTTGTGGTATTGTGCCAAGATGCCTGAGATGAGGATCATGATTCCAGAGGTTGCAGTCCATAGTCAGTTGACTCGATTGCTTTGAGCCTAAGGTGAGGCAGCCCATCATGATGGGCACACATGGCAGAGGCAACTAGAGGTGGGGAGAGAGAGGGGAAGGGGCTAGGGTACCAATGTCCCCTTCAAGGGCATGTCTGTGATGACCTAAGGACCTCTCAAAATTTCCCACCTCTTAAAGGTTTCGCCACTCCCTATAGAACCACTGGGGCTTTGGGGGACATTTCTGATCAAAACTATAGGATGGTTCTCACTGTTTTCTAATTATTGCAGGTGATCTCTGTCCCCCCCCCACACACACCATGCATGACACATATGGTTCCCAGCACAGCACACTCCAGGTCAGAGGATGAGTGTTTTGCTGTGCACTGGGGCCCAGTATCCTCTTGTCTAGCCCCACTCTGCCTTCCAAAAGTAACCTTGGTCCTGGAGGGTAGCTCTCTGGTAAGCCTGGGAGGAGGGAGGCTTCCTTCCTGGCAGTCTGGGGCAAGGTGAGGAAGGTGAATTGGGTGGGAGACTGAAAGGACACACAAACCTAGAACTGTGTCTTTCAACGTGTGGTCTGTGCATCTGAGCCAGTAGGTGAGGGTAAGGACAGAAATGAAGAGGAAGTGTTTCCAAAGCTTTACATCAATTTTATAATGCTCATTAGATTTAATAATAACAATAATAAAAATAATTTATGTTTTTATTTTCACTCTTACAGTAATTCAGTTTTATTGTATTTTCCCAAAATATTGACCTATCCTGTTTGGAAATCTAAAAAGAAAATTAAAAAAAAAACCACTAAAACAAAGCAAAAGTAGTTTCTCTGCAGCAGAGAGGTGCCAAAGATGGTTGAAAGGCTTGTCACAGCTGCCCTGACTTTAGCACACTGGGCCAAGTGCTGAGGTGGGAATCAAAAGAACAGGGTGGTCATCCTAGCACCTTCGTTTCCTGGGACGAGTTGGCTAGCCACTGAACTCCTCTCATCTGTTAATGGCTTTACAAGACCAAAGGTGATCTTGTGGGATAAATTTTGAGGACTCTACCACCTGCATTCACCTGACACAAAAATAGTCCTCATAGTGAGCACGGTAGCTCAGAACACAGCCTTTGAAGTCACGCTTTCTGGATAGAGATCCTACCTTCACAACTCACTAACTGGGTTACCCTGATCAAACCATTTCACCTCTTGGCTCCGATCTTCTCTTACCTATGAGGAGGGGGTCATTTTCCTATCCATAATGCGGATTTACTGGATAGCATATAGGACAGTTTTGGAGCCTGGTACACAGTCAATAGTAGCTAGTTGCATGGTCCAATTATACCTCTCATTTTTGTCAATTCACGTTACCATTTTGAGTCTTACCTATCATGTTCAGTCACTTTTTGTTGCTGTGACTAGATGCCTGAGATAGACACCTTGAGGGAGGAGAGACTGATTTTGCCTCATAGTTTCAGAGGTTTCAGTCCACAGTCAGCTGGCTCCATGTTTCTGGACTGTGAAAACTTGCTCACCTCATGGAGGCTGGGAAGCAAAGAGAAAGACAGGAGAGGAAGGGTCCAGGAAATTCATGCCCTCAGTGACCCACTTCCAACCAGACCCCACCTCTTAATAGCCTATTCATCTAGGAACACATCAGTTGATTAATCCATTGATGTGGTGAGTACCCTCCTGATCTATTACCTTTCAACAGTGCCACCAGCTGGGGTCTAAGCCTTCAACATCTGAGCCTTCAGGGGACACTGCCTATACCTGTGCAAACCATAACACCAATGTTCATAGTTCTCTCCTTTAACTGCTGTATATTGCCATTATTTGCATTTCTCACACTCCTTTTATCCAGTCCTACATTGCTGCCTTCATATTTTCTAATTGTATTGATATAGAAGAGATATTATTGACATTAGAATATTGATTTTTCTAACTCACAAATATGCTGGACTCCCATTAGTTCTAACAGTTTGTCTAATTCTCTTGGTCTTTCTACATAAACAATCACACCATTTTCAGATACACTCATTTTGTTTCCCTATAAACAATCTTTATGCCTCTTATTTCTTTCTAGAACCTACTGTACCAATGTGGGATGTAACAGTACCATCTTCATCTTGCTTCCTACCTTAAAGGGAATACTTCTAAAGTTTCTCTTCTATGGGAAATAATATATGCTAAGGGTTTTTACTGGATAGTCTTGGTAGAATTAATCATGGATTGGTGTTAAACTTTATTAAATGGTTTTTTATGCATCTATAAAGATTTTTCCTTTCATGTTTTTCTCCAAGTGCATTAATGTAACAAATGACCCTGAGACATTTCCTAGTGCTGACCTACTCTTGTATCCTGGAGACAAACTTCACTTCATCATGATGTAATTTTTTGTTTGTTTTCTTTTTAATGCGCCATTAGTTTTAGTTAATATTTTGTTTATAGGAACTTAATATTTTGTTTATTAGAAGTTTCCTGTAAGTATTCTTGTCATGGTTTGAATATAAAATGGCCCCCAAAAGTCATGTGTTTTAACATTGGGTCTCCAGCTGGTGTCTGCTTGTGGAAATCATGGAGCTTTGGGAGGCGAAACAGCTTTGCAGAAGTGGTCACTGTGGGCAGGTTTTTGAATGATTTTTTTTTAACCTGGACCCATAATTCTGGAACTCTCTCTGCCTCTTGCCTTGCAATGCTGTGAAATGGTCTACAACAGGCCCTGCCATCCACTACCACTATGCCTGCCTTGCTGCCATTATGGACTGATCCTCTGTGAGCTTCAAAGCTCTGTGAGCTCTCTCCCACAATAAGTTTGCTAAGATTGTTTTTTTCTACTACAGTGACAACAGGTGACTAATACAGTTCTCTTGTTGTCCCTATTGAGTTTTGGTATCAACATTATGGTTTGTTGGTTAGTTGGTGCTGTCGAGTTGTGTCCAACAGTGACCCTCATAGGGTTTTCAATGGCTGATTGTTTCGGGATTGCCTCTGGGAGTGGATTGCCATGTCCTTCTCCCATTTTTGCGGTGCTGGGAATTGAACCCAGGATCTCATGGACTACACAGCAGCATTCTACCAACTGAGCCAAATCCCAGGCCCATCAACATTATACTAGCTTAATAATTCAAATGGGCACCTCTCCCCCTTTTCCTGATCTCTGGAATAATTTATAGAATATAGATTATTCTTCCTAAGAAGTCTGATAAAATGACCAACCTAGAAAGCACTCTGAAACTATTCCTTTTGAGGGGAGGGGAGCTTTAAATCACTATTATAGCCTTAAATAATCATTGGCCTATTTTGTTTTTGTGAGCCCATGTTAGTGAAGTTATAAAGAATCAAGACATCTATCCATTTTCTCTGACTTTCAGCCTTTTGTTTCACAACCAGCTTTCTCATTGCACTACTCCTAAGGTGCCACGAACTAGGCTTTCAGTTCCACTCCTTTCAACATGGTGAAGAAAGACTGTTGTCTGTTGAATGAATCAGGTTAGTGAATCCCAAAGGTACTATAGATGCAAAGGTAAGTTGTCAACTCCTATGTCTTAAGAGCAGCAGTTGATTCAGCTCACATACAGATGAAAAAGATAAAGAGAAGAGGAGGGTAGAAAATAACAGGTGCTGGGTAGTTTCTGCCTGCCTAGTCTGTTGTTGCTGTTGCTAGGTGCCATCGAGTCAGTATCCGACTCATAGCGACCCTGCATACAACAGGGGAAACACTATTGTCAGTGCTTCTCTGCTGTTCATAGGGTTTTCAATGGCAGATTGATTATGGGAGTGGGTTTCCAGGTCCATCTCCCAAGCCTACAGCATCTGGTGTTCCCTAGGCGGTCTCCCATCCAAGGACTAACCAGGCCCGACCCTGCTTAGCTTCCAAGATCTGACAGGATCGGATGCCACACAGCTACAGCTGCAGGCTGCCTGGTCTAGCATTTTCTTTTCTCCCCACCCCCACCGCCACCTGGTACTGAGGGTTGGACCCAGGGCCTCACGCTTGCATGCTCTGCAAGTGCTGGACCACTGAGCTGCACCCTCAGCCCATGTTTTTACTTTTTGAGACAGGGTCTCGCTAAATTACACAGACTGCCTCTGGTCTCGAACTTGCGATTCTCCTGCCTCCGCTTCCCCAGCCACTGGGATTACAGTCGTGCACCACCGCACCTGGCTGGTCTAGCACTTTCTATATCCTGGGCAATCCCATCTAATAGGTAGCCCTTCGGAAGATTCCTTCCTTACCCTTCCAACATATTTAGGTAGACAAGCTTTTAGAAATCCTGCTTTCCCAATAAGGTAAAATGTTACCTCCTTGCGTGGAGAGGCAGTACCAGGATCAACTTCTGTGTCCTGAGGTTCTCTTACCTGGGTTTCCATTCATTCATTCATTTATATTGACTATGTACCACCTCTGTGCAGGCTTTAGCTTTTTGCTTTTCTGTTGCTACATTGAAGGAAGAAACATGTGACTTATCTGTCAGCATAATCATAGCTGTGAAAAGAGTTGCAATTAGAATAGAGCCAGGTTTGTTTGTTTAATGAGGACAGTCAGCTCTCTCGCCCTTCCACCATAGACCTGAGGTGAAACTTTCAGGGCCTTTCTCTCTGAATTACGCAGCCTGCAGCTCTAACTGCATTTAGGAAAAGTCATTCATATTCCACTCCAGAGCTCCTTCCCTCCCACCTTCCTCTGCTCCAGTGGAGGTTATCAGTAGCAGGTGGCTGAAGCCTCCTTACCGGTAGTTACTATAGCCCCCCACCCCAGCAAGCACTGTCTACGTGGGGTCATTGTCCTGTCTGCTGCTTCGCTAGTTGGAAACATTTCAGCTTAATAATATTACATATTGCCCTCCAAGGAGATATGGAGGGACAACATCTATTTGGGAAATGACAGGCAGGCAGCCATAGCCTCAGTTTTGAGCTTTGAGAAGGCTCTTCCCACTAGAGCTCTCTCATAGGTATTCTGCCTGAAAGACCTTGACCCAATTGTCCGTGGGTCCTTTTTGACTGTCCAGAGAGGGATCTCTCCCACCTCCTTCCTGTGGGCTGCCTTGGACTTCACTTTCATGTCTGAGAAATGAACTCCTCCCTACTTATGTTGATTGACACCTTGAGTTGCGATTCCTCCTGGCCTACCTGGTGTCCATGGTGTTATCAAGACCACTGTGGAAAACAACAGAGGGATAAGAAGAGGGAGGCCTTATTTCCTTTCTGTGCTTAGTAGAAAACCAGTGACTTTTGTTATTGTTGTTGCATTGTGTAATGTGATCTCTGCTTCATTTAATGGAACTTAAAGTTTTCCACCTCACGTGTCTGTCGGCTTGTCAAGCAGTGGGGTTTGTGTGTTACTATGATTTTGAAAGCTATGCCACTGGTATTTCAGATACCAGCAGAGCCACCCATGGTGAGCAGGTTTCAGCTGGGCTTCCACATTAAGACAGACAAGGGAGAAGGACCCAGCAGCCCACTAATGAAGCAATTAGCCATTGAAAACCTTATGAATAGTAGAGAAGCTACTATTGTCAGGTATAGTGCCAGAGAATATTCCCCAGGCTGGAAGGCATTCAAGAAACGACTGAGGAAGAGTTTCCTCCTCAAAATAGTTTATCTTAATGACAGGAATGAAGTAAAGCCCTTGGGACCTCCTTTTGCTGATGTGGCACAACTCAAAATGAGAAGAAACATAGTGTCTGCTACAATGGGCTCAAACATAAAAAGATCATGTGCATGGCACCGTGTTGGGGAGTGTTTCATTGTGTTGTACATACAGTCACTATGAGTCAGATCTGACTCGATGGCACCTGACAATAACAACAACAAAGTTGCCCACAGAATGAAATTGTTGACATGATTCTATCAACTCAGTAGGGGTGTGTGGGGCAGACAGAATTCTAAAGATTGTTCCCAAAGATATCTGTTCCTTAGTTATTCAATGAAACTGTAATCTAGATACTGTAATAAAGGAATTTCACAGATATAATTAAGGTTCTAAGTCAGCTGAATGTAAGAGACAGAGATAATCCAAGCTGGTACTTTTTCTGGTGAGAGATGTCAAGGAAGAGTTAAAAATATTCCAAGCATGGGGAGGATTAGATGCACTCTTACTAGCTTTGAAAATAGAGGGGTACAAGGACCAAAGAGTACACTGTGGGAGCTGAGAGCAGCCCTCAACTGATACCCAGAAGAGAACTGGGACATATATCCAATAACTGTGAGGAATTAGACTGTGCCAACAACTCAAATATACATAGTAGGTGATTCTCCCTGAGAGCCTCAGATGAGAGCCCAGCTGGTCTATCTTTTTTTGTGTATGTGTGTGGTACTGGGGGTTGAACCACCCAGGGCCTCGCGCTTGCATGCTTTGCAAGTGCTGGAACACTGAGCTGCACCCCCAGCCCTTTTTTTTTTTTTTTGACTTTTTGAGACATGGTCTTGCTAAGTTATGCAGACTGCCTCTGGTCTCAAACTTGTGATCCTCCTGCCTCTGCCTCCCAAGTGACTGGGATTACAGGCATGCACCACCACACCCGGCAGCTGGTCTATCTTGACCTGTAACACCCCAAACATTGAACACAGTTAAGCCTTGCCTACATTACTGACTCATGGAAACCATAAACAAATAAATGGGTGTGGTCTATAGCTGATAAGTGTGTGGTAGTTTGTTACCAGCAATAGAAAATTAATGCAGGACCTCTAACTGGTACTCTAAATGTGTCAAGCCTCCATCTCAGCTCTCTGCATGTGTGAAACCGAGGTGGTCACAAGGAGTATGAAGAAGCTGCTCCCTTTTCAGCCTTGGGCAGTGTCAGAGGACTTCGCTTTCTGCCTGCAGATTCAGTGTGGCCTGCTGGTTGCTGCATTGCTAGGGAGAGACTAACAACTCACTTCATCTACTGCTCTTCGTTTTTTTCTGGCCAGTAGAAATAATTCCTGCTATTTTTTGAGAGCTGTATACAAAATACTTCCTTAGTCCTTACTTCACAGGGGCCTCACAGAGAAGCTCAGTGGAACAAACAGTTGCATTCCCATTTCCTAGGTGAAAAAATAAGGGCCAAGGAGGGGAAATTGCTGACTGAAGGCCACAGAACAAGCATGTGGGCCAAACTCTTGCTGCAGAATGTGCTTTCTGTTGGGTGACTACGTGTGGATTCTTCAGTAGCCCGCTGAGGAAACCTGGCCATTGAGGCTGCCTCTCCTCCCATGAGTCTGAGTTGAATGAGTAGGACTGCTAGGGGACCTCATCAACAGATTTACTCACCCTCTGCAGAGTCCGAATGCACCCCTTGTTGTCTTGGCCTGCAGAGCTGTTTGCCCAGATTGTAACATGGCTCTCTCCTTCACTTTCTGCAAATCTTTGCTCAGGTGGGGCCTTCCTGACCCATCTATCTGAAATTTCAACTCCTCTTCGACCCTAATTCATGCTTTCTTCTTTTTCTCTACTGAAAATATCACCATCTAATGTCCTATGCATTTTATCTATTTATTATCTACCTTCATGAAAACAGAGATGTTTGTTTTGTTGGCTGCTACATCCCCAGTGCTCAGCATATTCCTGGTACATAGTAGGTAGTCAATAAAAGTATTACTATTATCATGACAGTTGGTTGAGAATCCTGGTATGGATGATGTAAAGCCACTCCTCTTATCTAGTCTCCATGGCCACCCTGATTCTTTGTAGGGACAAAGGTTCTGTTGAAGATCAGCCATCACATCTCCTGTTAGTGGGGGACATAGTTGCCTCTGAAGCTGGAGAGAGAGGCTGTTCCTGCCTTATAAACTGGGATTCATTCATGCCAAAGGGATCAGAAGCAACAGATTAATCATGGTGCCTGGAGTTTCTTTCACTATCTTCAACTGTCACTAATGTGAAAGATGAAATGGAATCGACTGCAGCACCTGAGACATATCAGGTCTGGCCAAGCTCCAGTAGTCAGAGCACTCCCTCACTAGCTCAAGTCCCTTCCCACTGGCAAAACCTGTGGCACATGGGGGCTGCAACATGTGCTGCGCTGCAGACCCTTCCAGCAGTATGAAAGAGAAGCAGAAGATTCCCAGTCTCCCCACTATGCTGTCTGGGGCAGTTGTGGACTGGCCAGATCCTGCCCAGGGATAAGAGTTGGGAAATCTCTCTAGGACATACAAGGCCTTTCACTATTGCAGCCCTGCAGCTCTGAAGCAGGGTCCACAATGAGGGAGGTTCATAGAAACCAAGACCAAGGTGAGAATAACACGGGCAGTGAATTCTTCCGGAAGGGTGGGAAGTTGCTGTGCACACTTCATAGTATTACCATAACATACATTTTAAGGGTGTTAAGTTTTCTTTAGGAATGTCACAACACTCAAACAGCAAATACACCTCTCCCCTGCCCCAAGTCTAATGTCATGTGCCCTGTTTGAACATAACCTCACCCTGGCCTGCCTCCTGGTCTCCAACACAACTGACATGTTCATGTGCACGTGAGCACATGCACACACACACACACATACACGCACACACACACACACACACACACCACACACAGTGCTGTTCCACCTTCCAGCCTCAGTCTCAGTCCCTTCCCAAACTTACCTATCCCCACCTCCTGCCACGTTATAAACACCACTGAATGGAAAGAGACATGTTTTTCCCTCCACCAGAAAATGGAAGTCCAATGTGCTTTTGGATCTAGTGGAGTGTTCCAGCCCTCTCATCTGGAAACCATGCTCGCATAATGCTTTCCCTTTAACAGGAGAGAACTAGGAAAGGCCTCTACTTCAGAGCAAGGCAGGGTCAGCCAAAATTAGAACCCAGGCATGAAGTAATTTGTGGCCACATTATCTATGTTGTTGTTGTTGTTAGGTGCCGTCGAGTTGGTATCCAACTCATAGCGACCCTCTGTACAACAGGGGAAACACTATTGTCAGTGCTTCTCTGCTGTTCATAGGGTTTTCAATGGCAGATTGATTTTTGGGAGGGGGTTGCCAGGTCCTTCTCCCAAGCCCACAGCTTCTGGTTTTCCCAGGCGGTCTCCCACCCAGGTACTAACCAGGCCCGACCCTGCTTAGCTTCCGAGATCTGACGGGATCGGATGCCACAGGGCTATGGCTGCAGGCACATTATCTATAATAGCCAAGAATTGGACAAAATTGAAATGTCAGTCAATATGAAGTTGGTTAAGGAACTTGTTAATCATCTCTAAGGACTATTATGCAGCTATTAAAAATGAATACAATGTTTCAACATATAAAAATGTTTACTATTTAATGGTAAGCTTAAAGGTGGAGTATAAGACTTAAATGCACTGTGATTACAACAGCAGAAGAAAAAAAAATACACACAAGTGGCCAAGGCCTGGGAGGCAATGTGGGATAGAAAATGAGCTTTTATGGACCCAGATGCAGAGATTATGGGTTATTTCTTCTTTATAAATTCCCAGTAATATTGTTTAATGGTGTCATAATAGGGTTGTTGCAGAAAATAACTGCTGAAGGGAACAAAGGCTAGTCTGAAGCCTTTGGCTGGCTTCAGCTGCCTGGATCATGACTGTCATAGAAAGGGAGCCTTCCTCCCCATCTTTGCAGTTGATCACAGCTCCTTGATAACCCAGCAAGTCCCAGACTTGTTGAGCAGGCCAGGCTGGGGACAGGGGCACAGGGCCTGATAGCAAACTCTGCTGTCATACCGGCCTGGGACAAGGATCTGATGACTCCCTTGGTCCCCACAGTGCCTGGACAGTGCTGGCCACACAGTGGTTACTTACTATCTGTCTTATGGTAATTATCATAAGTCATCCCTGTCTCTTCCACCACCATCCAGAAAGATTCTGGATGCCCTTTGTGTTCCCCACTCTTCCTCACAGCCTTGTTTAACTCATCACTGAGTCATATGGATTTTGCCTCATTAGGGTTTTTCAAATCTTTTCCTTCTCTCCAGTCCCACAGTGGCCCTAAGCTCAGGTCACATCATTTCACAGCTTAACTGCAAACCAACAAGTCACCCAGCCTCTGGCCTCAACCTCACCCCTTACACATGTGGTCTCTAAAGGGAGGAGACCAGGGTGACCCACTGGGGGGCAAGATGAAGAGATTAGAGTTCTTTTTCTTTTCTTTTCTTTTCTTCTCTTTTCTTTTCTTCTTTCTTTCATTTTTGCAGTACTGAGGGTTGAACCCAGGGCCTCCCGCTTGCATGGTTTGCAAGTGCTGTACCACTGAGCCCATTTTTTTGTTTTTTGAGACAGGGTCTCGATAAATTATGCAGACTACCTCTGGTCTCGAACTTACGATCCTTCTGCCTCTGCCTCTGGAGTTGCTGGGATTACAGGCATGTGCCACCGCACCCAGGTTAGAACTTTCATTTAACTTTGTCTTATCATTTCCCTCATATTTGTGTGTACTATACACAGTGTACTCAGCTTAGTTGCATATGTTTTTATACTATGGGTGTATGTTTTCAAAAACTTTTTTATTGATAAGGCTGAAAAGCAGAAGTTTAGATTATAAATACAAACTAGATATATCTAAGGCATTATTTTGATTGGATTCCTCGCCTGTGTAGTAGTCTTTCACTGCCAGACAGCTCCCTCTTACCCGCTTTTGCCCTTTCCTGCATTTCTGCCTCACCACTGTGGTTCTATGCAAACTATAACCCCCTTAGGGGCAGGAGTGGTGTCTGAGTCACCCTGTGTCTGGAGTGCACACAGCAGACCCAGGCACTGAGTGATTAGGGAATGGTTACTGAACTAAATAAAATCTCTGCCCTAGTGCAGGACCTCAATGCCGGCAGCCCCTGGGGGTCCAGGGATCCTTGGCCAGACGAAGAGTTGAACTGTCTGAGCATATACCACCATCCTCCTCCCAGCTTCTCTAATAGACCTTGAAGGGCCTAGAGGCTGCTACAGGGGAACCAGTTCTCCTGCTGAAGAAACGATCGCTCCCATCACATACCTGAGCAAACAGCTGTTAGGATACCCTTTATGCCAGATGCCAGGATAACAGAAATGTGTCCCATTGGATTGCAAATGGGCACCAGTTTTCTTTTTGCAATAACCACTTACCACATCTATCATTTTCTCAAGCAAGTTAGTGCTTGAAGCAGCAATCCAGAGTCATTCCAAAGACAGAACTTCCCTAAAGGAGGAGAGATAAAAAGCCTTTTGGAAAGGAGAGCAGAGGCCTATCAAACCCCACCAACAACACACCATTGTGGCAGAGAAGAAAGATGCAATCTGGGGCTGAGGTAGAAACAAAAGCCTGATTTCTAACTGGGAAGAAGGGGGGAAAGCAAGTGGGTTAAGAAGGAAGTCTGTCTCCTTGGCAAGTTCTTGGGAAGATGCCGTGCCCTCACAAAGCACAAAGGACAGCTGGCTCCAGGGACCCATGAGGAAGGAGAAGACATCAAAGGAAGAGAGAGGCTAGGGGTGTAGGTCAGAGTTACAGCACTTGCCTAACACGTACAAGGCCCTGCATTTCATCACCAACACCATAAAAAAGGAAGACAGCAAAAGTCACCTAGTGTCCCTCTGGGCTAGGGTTTAGCTCAGTTGCTATAATGCTTGCTCTGTGTTCTTTGAGGCCCTGCGTTTGATCCCCAGCACTCCAAAAAAGGATAAGGCTGTGACAGCCCACCCCCGAAACAATCCTGGAGTAACCGGCCATTGAAATACATATGAATAGCAGAGAAGCACTGACATAGTGCCAGGCAGTATTGAGGAATGTTTCGTTCTGTTGTACGTTGGGTCACTATGAGTCAGACACCCTTTGATGGCCCCTAACAACAACAGTGCCCCTCTGACTGACATAAGGGGAGTACTATGGGGGTGGCCGTTCCTCAGCTCAAAATAGCCTAAGGTTCAACAAGTACCAGGGAAATCAATGTTTGGTTTCTCTGGATAAAGAGAGACTGTGGCCCCTCAAAGATCTGGATTTGAATCCTTGCCAAGCCATCACTCATGACTTGAGTCAAATTCAGTAAGATTTTCTGAGCCTTGGTTTTTTTTCATTTGCACAATAATGTCCCTCTGGGGGTGGTAAAACTTAAAGTAGATGTGATGGTTAATTTTATGTATCAATTTAGCTGGGCTATGGTGGCTTGATGTTTAGTCAAACAGTATCTAGATGCTGCAATGAAGGTGTTTGTTTGAGATGTGTTTAGCATTTACAATGAATATGCTTTGATTAAAGCAGATTACCCTCCACAATGTGAGTAGGCCTTAGCCAATCGGCTGAAGACCTTAAGATCAAAGACTGATCCAAAAGAAGAATTCTGCTTCTAGATTGCAATATAAAAACCTTATGGACCTTCCCGTCCTCTTATGATGGATCCCATGAGCCCATTCCTCACAATCAAGCTCTCCTCCCTCCCTTCTCCCTCCCTGTCTTCCCTTCCTGCTTCACTCTCTCTTGCCACATGGACACATCCTGTCAGTTGTGTTTCTCTAGAGGAAGCTGGGTGATCTAGTAGATAACCTAAAAGCACCTTAAGTGGCCCCAGGTCCACAGGTTATACCTGAGGAACAGTAATCACTCTACTGTCTAAATAGACATCTACACTTTTAACCATCTTTACTCTCATTTGATAGCTTCTGATGATGTCTTCACTAGCCTACCTTTTCTAATTATCCAGGCCAGCCGAAGGAACTTCAGCTTCAAATTCCTTCACTTTGATAAGTTCTAACACAATATCTACTCCTATGGTTTTTTAAACCATGATGTAAATTACAACGATCTAGAGGGCTCTTGAAAATTACCAGTGCCTAGACTCCTTTCCCAGATACTTAGATTGACTTACTCTAGGACTGATCCAGGACATCCACAGGTGTTAATATCTCCATGGTGATTCTGACATACAGCCTGTGCAGAAAACCACTGATGTACATTATAGCAAGTATACACAGAAGCAAAGACAAATTCAAGAAGAATGCAGCCCTTTCTTCAAGTACTCTACTGCTTGTCCTCTCAGTGGAGGATGCTGCCCTGACCCAGTACCCAGGCCAGAATACCAGGAGTCCTTCTCTATTCTTCTCTTTCCTTTACCCCTCAGTCTAACTCATCAGCCAATTTTGTTGACTCTAGTATGAAAAATATCAGGCATCTGTTCCCTTCTCTCTAACCCTGAGGCTATTTCTGGTCTAAACTCTATTCTTTCCCAAGCCACTGTGTTCTTTTCTGTATCAGCCCAGAGCCAGTCAAGATAAGAATACTCCACATGATCAAAACTGGGAAAGTTTATTATAAGGAATTATTAACTAGTAGTTTTTCAAGATGAAAAACTTCTAGAGATCTGTTGCACAACAATATGAACATATTTAACGCTACTACACTGTAAACTTTAAATGGTTAGGATGGGAAACTTTAAGTTTCATGTATCTTGTTATATTTTTTAAAAACATACTCTCAGTGAAAAGAGCCAACACAGAACACATATTCTGGAAAATTCCAGAAAAGGCTAATGTATATGGGTGGAAGGAAGAGGAGTGGCTGTCTAGGGATGAGGATGGAGAGGAAGAGTGACTAATAACAGGCATAAGGGTCCTTAGACCATGGTGATGGCTTCATCACTTTATAAACTTATTTAAAAGCTATTAAATTTTACAATGCAGCTATAGCACCCTGGCATCTGATCCCACCTGATCTTGGAAGCTAAGCAGGGTTGGCCTGGTTAATCCTTGGATAGGAGACTGCCTGGAAATACCAGGTGCTGCAGGCTAGGGAGAAGGGCCTGGCAACCCACTCCCAAACCAATCTGCCTTTGAATACCCTATGAATAGCAGAGAAGCACTGACAATAGTGCTGAGCATGGCACAGTGTCCGGGAGTGCTTCATTCTATTTTACATAGGATAGATTTTGTGGTGTGTAAATTCTACACTAGTAAAGGCAGTTTTTTAAAAAGAATTGTTAAGTATGACAGAAGGTTGGATTAATAAAGGATTGGGTGATAATAAGTAAAAAGAACTTTAAAGAACATATGAATCACAGATACAGGGAGCAACCACTGCATCTATGGGTAACATAGAGTCCCCAGTTGAAATCCACCACATGATTACAAATTAGTACATCCATTATGGAAAACCACATTGAGACTCCTCAAACACTTAATAGAACTGCCATATGATCCAGAAATCCTACTTCTGGGATATCATATATCGAAAGGAAATGCAATCAGTATGGCGAAGACCTACCTACACACCTATGTTCATTGAAGTACTATTCATAATAACCAAGAAACAACTTCAGTATTCATCAGCTGATTCGTGGACAAAGAAAACATGGTACACATACACAACAGAATAATAGTACACTATTTTAAAAATGAAATCTCATGATGTGGGACAACATGGTTGGAATGGGACAGCATTAAGTTAAGCCAAATAAGCCAGGCACAGAAAGACAAATCCTGCATGATCTCATCCATATGTGGAATCTGAAAATGCTATTTGCATAGTCATGGAGAATGGAATAGTATTTACCAAAGACTGAGAGGATAGAGGGATAGGAGAGTGAAGAGGTATCAGTCCCTCAGTACAAAGTTACACTTGCTGTTGTTAGATGTCATTGAGTTGGGTCCAACTCATAGCCATCCTCTGTACAATAGAACAAAACACTCCACAACACTGCGACATGTCCTGCACTACATCAGTGCTTCTCTGCTATTCATAGGGTTTTCAATGGCTGGTTGTTTCTGGATTGTTTCAAGAGTGGGCTGCCACATCCTTCTCCCATTCTTGCAGTACTAAGGATCAAACCCAGGGCCTCAGAGAACACAGAGCAATGCTCTACCAACTGAGCTAAACCACAGCCCCCAAAGTTACAGTTAGATGGGAAGAATAAGTTCTGATGCTTTATTACACATAGTTGACAATAATGTATGTTTTAAAACAGCCAGAAAAGGGAATTTCAAATGGTCTCTCTTACATATGTGTATATATATATACACACACACACACATCTCGCGTGCTCTCTCCTCCCCCCCTCTCTCTCTCTCTCTCTCTCTCTCTCTATATATATATATATATATATATATATATATATATATCTCAATGCCACCAAACAACTAGCATGTATATATGTGTATGTATGTGTGTATATATATACATACATATACATATACATATATACATACATATATATACATACACACGCCTGCAGCTGTAGCCCTGTGGCATCGGATCTCGTCAGATCTCAGAAGCTAAGCAGGGTCGGCCTGGTTAGTACTGGGATGGGAGACCACCTGGGAACACCAGGTGCTGTAGGCTTGGGAGACGGACCTGGCAACCCACTCCCAAAAATCAATCCGCCATTGAAAACCCAATGAACAGCAGAGAAGCACAGACAATAATGTTTCGCCTGTTGTACATAGGGTTGCTATGAGTTGGATACCAACTCAATGGCACCTAACAACAACAACAACATACATACACACACATCTCTCTCCCTCTCTCTCTCTCTCTCTCTCTGTATATAGATAGATAGATAGATAGATAGATAGATAGATAGATAGATATAGATATAGATATAGATATATGGCACCAAACAACTACACATACACACACATATATATGCATATACCCTACCTTAATACAGGCCCCTATGAGTCTTGGCTTGGATCTTAAGCAGTTAGATCTTCATAAGTATGTTTTGATGGTGAGGGCTTTGGTCCTCTGTAACTGGGGGGTAGGGGCAGGAAGCACTGTAGGAATATTGGGGTGGTGGCTAGAGTCCCTTCAGCTGTGAGTGCTGTGGTAGGGCAGGGGCGGCCTGGGTGCCGGAGCAGGGCTCGCCTGCATTTGCCAGGCCCTACCTTTGCAAGGGCCTAAGAGAAGCTGCCCACTGCTTCCTGTCCACCACATCTGGCCTGCTGGGTAGCACGGGCCAGGGAAATGCTGTGCACATAATTGGGGGTCGAGTGGCTTTTGTATTTTGAGGGCACCCAGTTCTTACTTCATTTCAGTCACCAGAGTTTTAAGGCAGCAGTGAGATGCAGTAGGATGTGTTTATTTTTATGTTTACTGTCGGCTGATCAGACAACACAGCGAATATTTAAAGAACTTAATACAATAAAAACGTGCCCCAGGATTGCTTTGGAAAGTGGCAAGAACAGAGGGGTAAGTTTTCGGGGACACGGGAGTGCTCTGAGGGGGATTGATGGCAGCGTGTCTTCTACTGTGATGGCTTTTAGTTTAAGCCTCCCCCTTACGTTTTGATCCCATCTCCTTTGCGTGTGTGGTGGTGGTGGTGGGGAGTTTGTGCGGGCTCTAACCCAGCCCCAGTGCCTGCTGGGCAAGCCCTCTACCACTGAGCTATACCACCAGCCTAGTAAAATTAATTTTCAATGCAGAAAGCTGTGGGGGCTGCCCAACTCTTGGGGTTACTGAATGGCCTCACAGTATGGGGAGCTGGGGTCTGGCTGGATGGGATGGGTGGCCAGGCTGTGCCCCCCACAGCACAGAGCACTCTGGGAAGGAAATCTTTTGGGCCGGCGTCACCTCTTCTGTCTACAGGTCTCCCTTTCCCCTGCCAGCTAGTCCCCTGCCTCTGATTTGATGTTCATCCCTTTCATCTTCCCTGGGGAGAGGGCTTACCACCCACCTGGAGGCCCACCTCCTACTTGCTGGGTTTGCTGTTCCACTCTGGCAAGGACAAGTGCCTTTCTGGAGGAAGTGCCAGGGTATGAGGGGCCCCTGCCCACCTGTTCCGCCCTCTTTGTAGGGAGCTGCACAAACTGCTGGACCTAACATTTGCAGGGGCCCCCTCCAGAGAACTTATTTTTCTCTGGTTAAGGAGTCAAGATGGCCGAATGAGAAATAAAATTTAAAAATGAGCCACGGAACTGATCAGAACAGAAATAATTTCTTTTTAAATTTTTATTTTTTGCAGCACTGGACCCAGTGAGGCTCTGGACCCAGGGCCTCACACATACTTTTGCAAACACTGTAGCACTGAGCTGCACCCCCAATCCCCTGATCCTCCCCTCTTTTTCTTTTTATTCTGAGACAGGGTTTTGCTAAATTAGGCAGCCTTCCTCTGGCCTCGAACTTGCGATCCTTCTGCCTCAGCCTCCCAAATCTCTGGGATTGGAGTAGAAGCATTTTCTTGAAGTATTTTGTACCAGAGGCAATTTTAGCCCCTAGCTACCACATGCTTTTTATCTTTTTGTTTTTGAGACAGAGTCTTGCTGTGTAGCCTAACGTGTCCTGGAACTTGCTTTGTAGACCAGGCTAGCCTTGAACTCATGCCAGTCTTCCTGCCTCAGCCTCCCGAGTGCCAGGATTCCAGGGGTGCACCACAAGGCTGTACCATATGCTTCTTGCCCATGTCTTGTTTGTTCTTGCTTACTTTGGTCCTCTGAATCAGTCTTCTCTTGTTTAACAGTGACATGGGAGTTGGTCAGTCCCGGGGCTCCCTGCCCCACTGAGATTCTGATTCTTCGCATCTGGTGTGGCATGCAGGGCACATCTCTCCTCTTTCTTTTTTGTAGTACTTGGGTTTGAACCTAGGGACTCAAACATGCTATGCTGGTGCTCTACCACCAAGCTGCACCCACAACCCCTTTTTAATTTTTTATCTTGAGTCAGGATCTTGCTAGGTTGTGCAGGCTGCCTGTGGCCTCCACCACATGATCCTCCTGCCTAAGCCTCCAGAGTGGTTGGAATCACAGGCCAGCACCCTGTACCCATCTCCAATGTGAATCTTTAATTAGCATCTCTGGGGATTTGAGTGCCGGAGGCCCTGGAGAAACAGATGTAAGTGTTGTCTCCTGGGTAGGAGGACTTTAGGACACAGCAGAGACTGAGGCCACACTTCTGATTTTGAGTTAGCATTTTACCCAGTTGTCAGTCATAAATCCTCTTGCCTCTGGCTGTGACTTGTAAGTGACTGGTGTCATCAGATTCTCTGGTTTGAGCAGCTCCAGATTATGGTGAAGGCCTTCAAGCCGTAGCATTTCCAAACCGTTCAGTCAGCTTGCAGGGAGCTCCTCTTCTGAGCTATCTCTGAAAAGAGGGTCAGCGGGGACCCGCTGTTTCTGAGAAGTCACCCCGTCACTCCAGAGTTCCCTAGTCTTAATGACCCTGGGGTGAAGGTTCAGTTTGGACAAGCTAATGAAGATGTGAGTTTGAGGCCTGAATGTGAGTGAGGCTCTCCACAATGCTGTCATGCAGGACCCTGCCCTGTCAGCAGAGACCAGGTCACTAAGGACCTGGGTTCGCTGTGTAGGGTCCGAGCCTGGCAGGGGAGCATGAGGCTTGCCAGGCCTCTGCTTCTGGCCTTGCCTCCAAGTCTCAGTAACGTGGGTGGGAGGCAGCTGTTCCTCCAGCCCCTGGTCCGTGGGCCACAGGCCCTTGGGCTGGCTCCAGCACCTGGGGTGTCCCAGATATCTAGCCCTTCTGCGAGGCAGAGGAAGCAGTCACAGCTCCAGTGGCTGCCCAGAAGCTCCTCAGCATCCTGAGTCCTGCCCTGTGTGAGGGCATCTGGCGCCACTCTGCAGAGGGTGGGGACAGGGTCATTTCCAGACTAAGCTGGTTGCTAAGCTGGTCACTGACCTTCTGTCCACGGTCACCTGAGAGGCAGTAGGGAGACCCAGGCTCAGCCTGCACAAGGTGGCTGTGGGTCCAGAGTCATCAGGAGAGCTCGCAGCTGCTCACTGTTCCACTGGAAACTTCCGGCCTTCCCCAGAGTCCCTGACCTGAGTAGCTCCTGTTACCACCCGTGGGGCCACCTCGCTGGATGCCACCCTCCTGCAGTCTTTCCTTCCCCAATCCATCAGGTTTGCAGAGGCTTGGCTTTGGGATGACTCACAGATGCAAACCTCTTCTTTTTTTGCTCCTGACTCCCAATACTGGGGATTGGACCAGGGCATGTGTATGCCAGGCAACCTCTCTACTACTGAGCAACAAATGCAGCCCCTCACTCCCCTCTTCTTCCTTGCTAAGCTGTGCAGGCTACCTCTGGCCTTGAAGTGGAGATCCTCC
>VMDO01026793.1:0-25009 GCA_007922755.1 Pedetes capensis
TTTATATATTTTCATACTTTGCATATTTTTTTGCTTCTTTTTTCTAATTAAAGACAGAAGAAAGTTTGTGCTGAACCTCCTATAATGGGGACCTCTCAGAAGTGACTGTGGTCCTAAGAAGCCTCATGATTCAAGTGTCTTTAGGAACTTGATACCTTTGTGGAGAATGGAAGGACTAGATAAGCATGTTGTAAGAAGACTGCACTGGTCAACCTGATTCTTTTAGGAGCTTTATTGATTCAGTTTGAGTAATTACCTGGCTTGTTACTTCTGTTTAAGTGAGCCAATTCAAAAGATATATGGAATGAATCTGATATAAAAGAAATAAAATATGGTACGCTGCTTTTTATTAAGTGAGCATTTATTGTATGTCTAAGTGGTTAATGGCAAGAGGCTTTTAAAAAACTGTGATATGATCACATGCTACCAGACTTTATTATTCAGTTAAACCATTTATGGACAACTGGCTGTAAGTAGGTAATTTACATATGAGGCCCCAGTGGTTAAAATAAGTAGAGATTCTTGTATTTAGCAATAATGAGTGCACAAACTTGAATTCCAAAATATTAACTTACATCCATTCGAACAGCAAAATTAAAGAGTGGATTATTTCAAAGATTATCTACAGTATGAAAGAATGGAAATCCTCATGTACTAGTGAAGACAGTAGAAAGTATTAATTCAAACAGCAATTCTGGAAAACAGTCTGCTGTAGTAAACAAAATTAAAAATGTGAAGACATTTGACCCAGAAAAACCCCTTAGGGAATGGGAAATATATGCAAAGAATTTATTCTACTAGTGTGAATAGTGTCTGGAAATTGAAAACAATCTAGGAGTTTATCTCTAGGAGACAAATAGGTAAATTGTGGTACATCATTAGTATGGAATACGATGAAGCATTTAGGAGCACTGAACTATAGGTATATGAACAACATGGTGAAATCAAAACAAACATATCACTAAACTTATCACAGAAGGAAAGAAATAAAGAGAACAAGATTTGTAGCTGTGTGTGGTAGTACACACCTGTAATCCTAGTGACTCCAAAGGCTGAGACAGGAGGATCTCAGTGTCAAGGCCAGAGGCAGCCTGGACAATTTGACATGACTCTGTTTCAAGATAAAAACAAAAACTGAGCTGATGGTACAGCCCAGTGGTAGAGCACTTGCAAAGCATGTATAAGGACGTGGTTCAACTCCACAGTACAGCAAAACTAAAAATAGAAGGAAAAAAAGAAAAGATTTGTAACATAATACCATTTGTTCAACCCTTAATCAACCAGTATCATCAAATTTAGTGGCAGATATTGGTTCATGCAGTCATCCAAGACCCTAAAGAAAAAAAGATATTGTTATTTAAGATACTTGTTTTTAAGGTTTAATTATGTTCCTGTCTGAACTATGACACCTTTTAAAAGTTACTAATAAACTATTTATGCCTGCAGCTGTTGCACTGTGGCGACTGATCCCATTAGATCTTGAAAGCTAAGCAGGGTCTGGCCTGGTTAGTACCTGGATAGGAGGCTGTCTGGGAACACCAGATAACGTAGGCTTGGGAGAAGGACCTGGCAACCCACTCCCAAAAATCAATCCGCCATTGAAAACCGTATGAATAGCAGAGAAGCACTAACAATAATGTTTCACCTGTTGTATGTAGGGTCACTATAAATTTTGAGAAAAGGCTACATTTTTGGGTATATTTGTCGTCATTTCTTTTGGTCACATAAATGACATCGGCAAATAGTAATGCTAATAAAAAATAACCTTCATAAATGATACCATGGGGTCATATGCAACCCATGAAGCACTTCCCTATCCTCAGATAAGTGCCGTGATGCGACGTGTTCAGCACCCACCTCAAGTCAAGATGTAATGAGATTATACAGAACAAGTTTGTGGGTTAATTAGGAATTTACAAAAATAGCAAAATTTAAACTCGGGGGTCTATTTTCACCTCATGATACTGGTTAAGGATTTTAAACTTATAACACACATGAAAATATGCTATCTATTGTGTAAACATACCTTCATGTTGAATAAATTAATTAAATTCTAGTTATAAAATCCAGAAATAATGGGTGAAAGCAGGAGTGAGACAGAGGGATGGTGGTAGTAGAGAGAAGGACGGAAGGAGGAATTCCTCCAAATGAATAGTGGGCACACACAGAACAGTGCAGAAGTCAACTTGAATCTTGACCATGCTGTCGTGAATGTCACCGTAAGTATTCAATAAATCATTCAGCATGTTTCTTCATCTATAAAATGGGACCACAACTGTTATCTACCTTCTAGGATTCTTGAAGAGATTAAGTTAGCTGTGGTATACAAAGTGCTTAGCACATGCTGAGTTGATCTTGTTTAGGGGAAATATCATGGGGAATAAGCATATGCAAAATTAGAGCAGTTGATCTTAGTTGGTGAACAGCTTTCTAAATTGCAACAACGATATTCCCTATGAGCTCTGGGAAGCCAGTGGAGGTAAATGGGCAGGGGAGAGCTGGGCACAGTGGTGCAAGCCTGCAATTCCAGTGACTCAGGAGGCCGAGGCAGGCAGATGACAAGTCCAAGGCCAGAGGCAGCCTGTGCAATTTATCAAGACTCTGTGGCAAAACAAAATAAAAAGGTGCTGATGATGCTGCTCAGTGGTAGGTGATGCTGCTCAGTGGTTGGTGATGAGGCTCAATGGTTGTTGGTGAGGCTTAACGGCTAGTGAGGCTGCTCAGTGGTAGAATGCCTACCTGGCATGTACAAGGCTCTGAGTTCAACACCAGTATTGTCCCCCACAAGAAAAGGAAAGGAGTGGAAAGATTAGGATCTGTGTTTTAGAAGACCAGCCTGAGAACTGTATGGATTTGAAAGGAAGCTGCTAGCACAGCAAGGAGGGAAGAAGCCAGGCTCAAAGGGGTACATAAGGCAGAATTTAAGGTGGGTTGTCTGCCCATAGGATATGGAAAAAGAGGCAAAGACAAGGCAATGAAAGCCAAAATCACCATCTTGTGTATCTGGTTGGAGTGATGCTTTATAAAGAGAGGAAGCTGGCGGAAGAAGTCAGAAAGGCAGCAAAACATGGAGGGCAAGAGAAAAGGGAATGCGCAGCCTTCAGGAGAGCGGAAGGACTCTCAACAGACAGGCAAAATCAAGGCCTAAGAAAGACCCACTCTGTATTGGGCTACTGTTTTATGTTTTTTTTTTTCGGTTTTTTGTTTTTGTTTTTGTTTTTTTTTTGCGGTACTAGGGGTTGAACCCAGGGCCTTGCGCTTGCATGCTATGCAAGTGTTGGACCACTGAGCTGCACCCCCAGCTCTTTTTTTTTTTTTTTTCCTTTACTTTTTGAGACAGGGTCTCGCTAAATTATGCAGACTTCCTCTGGTCTTGAACTTGCGATCCTCCTGGCTCCATCTCCCAAGCCACTGGGATTACAGACATGCGCCACCACGCCTAGCTGTGGGCTGCTGTTTTTCACAGTCCCTTTTTTCCTGCAGCTTTATCTGTACCATTTCACGTTCTGGATATAGCTGATGGAACACACCAGTGGTGGCAAATATAATGTGTTGTTCCTGTATATGCTCCAAAGCTGTTCTCAGCTCTAGTGCAATACACTTCAATCAAAATTGAGGGTCACCATATTACAAAGAAAGAAGGGGAGTGAATTTTATAACAGTTTTATCAAAGATAATTGATATATAACAAAATGTGCATATTTAAAGTGTATAGACTGGAAACACTGCCACAATTACGACAATGAACACATCCATTACCCCGAAAGTTTCTCCATGAACCTTTATCATCCCTTGCTCCTGCAATCTCCACTTTTCCAAATCCATGGACAACTACTGATCTACTTCTGGTCACTATAGTTTAGCTTGCATTTTCTAGAGTCTTATGTGATTCGAATTATATACTCTAGTCTTCCTCTTTTGCTCACCATAAGTATTTTGGAGTTCATTGAGGGTGATGCATGTATCAACAGCTAGATCAATAGTTAAATATTTCTTATTGATTGAAATCTTTTCTTCATATGGATGCACCACAGTTACTCCATTCACCTGTTCATATACATTTGGGTTGTTTCTAATTTTGACTAGATAAAGGTGTTATAAAGATTTGCATACAAAAAGGAAAGTAATGAAACAGAATAACTAAACAGCAAAAGATATTACAAAACAGTTGTAAATTTTTGCATCAGAGCAAATTAGGGAAATTAGAGTATGTTGTGAAAAAGTACACATATTGCAAAGCAAATTTTGTAGAAGAATTAACTGTTCATATGTTTCCTCCTCAAACATATTTAAATTTTTATCACTTTATTTGAATTATATTGGCAATTTATATGTCATTTACCAAATGTATGAATGATACTTCTACTACAATTCTCCAAAATTGCAAGTTATTTAATGGGATTTGTCTTGTTTGTTTGTTTTTGAGATAAGGACTCTCTATGTAGCTAAGGTTGGCCTCGAATTCATGATCCTCATGCCTCAGCCTCATCAGTGCACAGATTACAGGCATGTAACATGATGCCTGGCTATAAGGATTCTTAAAAGAATATTAGGTTCACTACAAAATCAACTCATAATAACAAACAGGGAAATTTTAGTAAAAGGGGCTTTGACACCTTCAGCACATTGAATTATCAAGGCAAATAGAGGAGCCACATAGAAAAATAAAGGAAAATGTTGCTTTTATCTAAAGCAATTTTTAATTTTAGTTTTAAAAGGAATTAATTTAGATGATATAATTTGAGTCAACTTTATTCATGATCCTTTCTCTTACAAGTTGTTTGCAAAGACTCCCTAGGTCCTTGCATTCTGAAAATTCAACCATTGCTAACAAAGTCTATATTATACATTCCAATTAAGATTCTTTTCAATATTCATCAATGATTTTTGGTTTCAACACGGATTAGTTTTAATGGAGCCACTTTTATGTAATCAATTCTTTCCTTTAATTTGCAGATGCCAAAGTACATTGCTATATACGTCAATTAAAAGAACATAAAAAAGGCCCAGTCATACTCCATAGTCCAATAGGAGAAGTGGAGTAAGAACTGAAATGAGAATCAGAATTTGAACCACTGTGGATGTGTGCATCTGCCAGACTCCCAGGTGAACTGCAGTGTTGGATTCTGCATTTGCCAAATATTTGGGAACCCTGCCTAACATCCCAGGCCAGGGCTGCACACTGAGGACTCAGCATGGTACAGGTTACACAGAAGGGAAGCCCTGGCCAAGCTGTACATTGGCTTGGGTCCTGCAAACCTGGGATCAGTTTCTCTTGCTCCGTTTTGACCAGGCCTATTCAGTGGGGGCCAGCATGTGTTTCGATAACGCAGCCACCTCTCCTACAGGATTGTCTCTCACCTCAGCTATCCTTCCTCACTTGGACCCACTTTTTCCAGTCAACCAGCCTTTCCCACATGTAAAATTCCTTCTAAATATCTCTGCAGCCACGGTAGAACTGTGCTTCACACGAAAACTGAATGAAAGCCTTGGAGGCCCTTAGTGAAGGAAGTAGTATGGGAGTCACTGAAGACAGGCTTCCAGGTCCACATTTTGTTAGAACATTCTCTAAGCACTTCTTCTCAGAAGATGACATGAGAACATTCAGGGAGCTTATACACACACACACACACACACACACACACACACACACACACACACACTCCTGCTTGACTGTTCTCTCATCCTATGGATAAGATTAAACCATAGCAAGTCTGGAAGAGAGTGTTAAATCTATACTTTTAAAAACTTCCCACAACTGCATGTCCAGTTTTATTAACCAGTGAACTAAACAACAACTTGTTTTGCTTTCCTCAACTTTATGAAACTAGATGGCTTAAAATTACTAATGCTAAAAAAAACCCATGTGTCTGTCAGCTTGTCATGCTGTGGGGGCTTATGTGATGCTGTGATGCTGAAAGCTATGCTACTGGTTATTTTAGATACCAGAAGGACCACCCATGGTGGACAGGTTTCAGCTAAGCTTCCAGACTAAGACAGACTGGGGAGAAAGCCTGCAACCTACTCCCAAAACAATTAGCCATTGATAACCCTATGGATAGCAAAGAAGCACTGTCAAATAAAGTGGTGGAAAATGAGCCCCTCAGGCTAGAAAGCACTCAAGAAGTGAGAGGGAAGAGTTGCCTCCTCAAAGTAGATTCAATCTTAATGACAGAAATGGAGGAAAGCCCTTGGGATTTTCTTTTGTTAATGTGGAATGATTCCAAATGAGAAGAAACATAGCTGCAACACTGACTCAAATATAAAATGATCATGTGGGAGGAATGTTTCATTCTGTTGTCAAAGGTTCACCATGAGTTGGATCTAACTTGACAACACCTAATAACAAGTGCTAAATAAGTGTTGGTGTTAATTTATGATGCTTTCTCTCAGAGATAAATAATAGCTTCTTTTTAGAATTTAAGACTGTTGTTCAGCCTCCATTTTCAACCTGATTACACTAATAGATTCCTCCGATTAGTGAAGTGCATCACTGTAGCTGCCCATGAGGAGTGTCTGGGGAGGATAGATAAACCAGGCCTAACTGCAGATAGCTACATACCAGGTAGAGACAGATGGCACACAGGACTAGGTAAGACTTGTTTTATGCAAGGAAAGGCACACATAAGCAGGAACAATATCCTGGTGGAAGTAAAGCACCCCGACAAACACTAGAGAATAGCAAAGTCAGAGCCAGGAGGATGTGCTGAGTAGTAGCCTGGGTCCCTCACTAGGTAAGAAAAATTGTTCCCACATTGATCTCATCGATTGTACTACATTTTTCTCTGTCAGCGTATGATTTCTGTTATAAACTTCCTGAGTCACAGGAAAAAGCAGATGTCCTGAATATAAAATCTCTTATTTATTCTTTCCTATTATGCCTTTTCTCTTTCCCATGTTTTCTAACCTAAGTAGCCACTACACATACATGCACAGAGACACATATGTATGTGTGCATTGGTTTCTCTGTCGAACCTCTTAAAACTAAGTTCAGGAAGTTACCAATGAAAAGTACATGACATCAGCCTGGTGCCATGGCATGTACCTATAATCCTAGCTACTTAGGAGGCTGAAGCAGGAGGACTGCAAATTGACTTATGTCCAATAAACACACAAAAAGATGCTTAAACCCACTGGTCATTAGGTAAATGCAAATTAAAAACAGAATCAGATACCATTTCAAATTTAATAATAGGATAACTATAATCAAAATATAGATAATCACAAGTGTCAATGAAGATGTTGTAAATATGGAATGTAAAACAGTGCTGCTGTTTTTGAAAACAATTTTACAATTCCTCAAAATGTTAGCCCATATAACACAGCAATTACACACTGAGGTATATATCCAAGAACACTGAAACCATGTGTACACATAAAACATGTGCAAGAATTAGCTATATTCATAATAGTCAAAAAGCAGAGGCATGGGGGTGTAACTCAATGGTAGAGCCTTTGCCTAGCATACACAAGGGACTGGGTTCGTACCCCAGCACCAACATGAAAAGAAAAATAAAGCAGCATACTCCAAAATGTCAATCAATTGATGAATGTTACGTGCAATGTGGAAAAGGCACAGAATAGAACATTCATTTATGAAAATGAATGAAGTACTCATCCATGCCACAATTTGAAAGAACCTCAACAACATTATAGTAAATGAAAGATTATCACAAAAGACCATAGATTTTATGACTCCATTTATATGAAATGTTCCAAATACAGAAACCTATCGACAAAGAACCATCAATTTCTCACATGCAAGTTCAAAATGAAACTGAAGAAAATTAACACAAGCATACAAGAGCCAAGGTATAACCTGAGTATATCCCACCTGAGTTCAGAGACCACCTCAAGAACAGGTTTAAGTGAATTAGATGCATAGAACACCAGATGAGTTGTGTAGTGACATCAAGGATATCATTCATGAAGAAAGAAAAAGGTTATTAAAAACACAGGAAAAAAAAAGAAAAGACCAAATTACATGTCAAAAGAGACTCTGAAATTTGCCCTTGAATGTCAAGCAGCTAAAGCAAAAGAAAGATATGATGAAGTTAAGGAACTAAACAGAAAATTTCAAAGGGCAACTCAAGAAGACAAAAACAAATATTATAATGGCATGTTCAAAGAGCTGCAGATAGAAAATCAAAAGAGAAGAACATGTTCTGTGTTTCTCAAGCTTAAGGAAGTGAAGAAAAAGTTCAAGCCTCGAGTGCCAATAGTGAAAGATTTTATAGGGAAAATCTTAAATGATGCAGGAAACATCAAAAGAAAATGGAAGGGATACACAGAGTTATTATACAAAATGGAATTGGTAGATGACCAACCATTTCAAGAGTTTGCATATGAAGGAGAATCAATGATATTGAAGGATGAAGTGGAAGCTGCTTTGAAAGAATGGCCAAAACACAAGGCTCCAGGAATTCATGGAATACCAATAGAGATATTTCAAGGAACAGATGCAGCACTGGAGATGCTAACATATGTATGCCAGCATATTGGCAAACAGCTACCTGGCCAACTGACTGGAAGAGATCCAAATTTGTGCCTAGTCCCAAAAAAGGTGATCCAACTGGATCGGTAAACTACTGAACCATATTGTTAATATCACACACAAGTAAAATTTTACTAAAGATCATTCAAAAGCAACTGTAGTAGTATATAGATAGGGAACTGCTGAAAAATCAAGCTGGATTCAGAAGAGGGTGGGTAACCAGAGACATCGTTGCTGATGTCAGGTGACTATTAGCCAAAAGCAGAGAATATCAGAAAGATGTCTGCCTGTGTTTTATTGACTATAGAAAGGCATTTGACTGTGTGCATCATAATAAATTATGGATAATACTTCACAAAATGGGAATAGTAGAACACCTAATTGTACTTATGAGGAATCTGTACGTGAACCAGGAGCCAGTTGTTGAAATAGAACAAGGAAACACTGCCTGTCTTAAAGTTGAGAAAGTTGTGCATCAGGGCTTTATAGTTTCACTATATCTCTTCAATTTATATGCTGAGCAAATAATCTGAGAAGCTGTACTTTATGAGGAAGAACAAGGCATCAGGATTGGAGGAAGACACATTAACAACTTGTGTTATGCACATGACATAATTCTGCTTGCTGAAAATGAAGAGGATTTGAAACATTTACTGATGAAGATCAAAGAACATAGCCTTCAGTATGGATTGCAACCAAACATCAGCAAAACAAAAATCCTTACAACTGGGTCAGCCTGCCTTACAATAATTGGAGAAACGATTGAGGTTGTCCAAGACATTGCTTTACTTGGTTCTACAATCAACACCTGGGGAAGCAGCAGTGAAGAAATCAAAAGACACATTGCTTTAGGAAAAGCTGTTGCAAAAGATCTCTTTAGAGTATGGAAAAATAAATCACATTGAAGACAAAGGTGGGCCTGACTCATGCCATGGTATTTTCAGTTATATCATATGGTTGTGAAAGCTGAAGATTGAACAAGGGAGACAGGAAAAGAATCGATGCTTTTGAACTATGGTGCTGGAGATGATTATTGATTATACCATGGACTGTCAAAAGAACCAAGTGATCTGTCCTAGAAGAAATGCAACTAGAGTGCTCCTTAGAAGCAAGGATGTCTAGACTGTGCCTTACATATTTTGGACATGTAGCCAGCAGAGACCAATCCCTGGAGAAGGACATCATGTTTGGGATAGTGGCAGGTCAACGAAAAAAAAAAAAAAAAAACTTTCCACCAGATGGATTGACACAGTGTCTGCAACAGTGGACTTAAACATAAATAAGATTTTGTGCCAGGCACAGAATCAGTGAGTGTTTCAATCTGTTGTACATAGGGTGGCTATGAGTTGGACTTGACTCAGCGGCACCTAACAACAACAACAATAGGCAAAGAAAAAGATTGGTGTTTGCCCAGGGCTAGGCAGAGAGGGAAGAATGGGAAACGGCTGCTAATGTATACAGGCTTTCTTTTGGAGGTGATAGAATTAGATAATGGTGATGGTAGCATGATCTTGTGAACAGACTGAAAATTATTTGAATTGCATAGTTTAAAAGGGAATCATTTCAATTTATGTAAAAAACAGTGGCGAGCAAAGACACTGAAGATGTGATGATTTGTTTTTGAATGTTAATGATCAACTTGAGATGGATAAAAACAATATGTAACATACAACACTGGGCATTACTATATTTGTTAATATCATGGACTTTCATTACGTTGAAAGTCTATAGTTTTCATTATATCGGAAAACGTATATAGTTTCATTATATTAGAAAAGTTTATAGGTTGTAGTGCACACCTATGGACTCTTCGCCAAGATTTACTATATTTGTTAGTATCATGGGCTTTCAGTATATTGAAATTTTTTGTTAACACTGAAATTTTTTAAATATAATGTTGCAAACAAAATGAGTGGAATTCCATTAAATAGCAGAGCAAAAAGTATACAGATAATATTAACCTTAAAATTAGACAAAGTCCAGCTGGGCACGGTGGCGCATGCCTGTAATCCCAGCGGCTTGGGAGGGAGGATCTCAAGTTTGAGACCAGAGGCAGTCTATGTAACTTAGCAAGACCCTGTCTCAAAAAGAAAAAAAAAAAAAAAAAAAGGGCTGGGGGTGAAGCTCAGTGGTCCAGCACTTGCAAAACATGCAAGTGCAAGGCCCTGGGTTCAAACCCCGGTACCTCAAAAAAAAAAAAAAAAGTCGAAATCTATTCACAAATGTGTTTGAGCTCCTGGTATGTGGTAGACAAAGAGCTGGAGACTAAAACAACCTGAGTACGTTCCAGTACTTGAGATGAAAGTTGGGCTTCTTTTCTCATCCAGAATACAGATTTGGAACTTCATGCAATGGAAAGGGATGAGGCACAATAACTTTTCCCCTGTTTGATGTTTTCAATAATGTTAGCCTATTTTTCTTTAATTTTAACAATCATAAGTGCACAAAATGTGATACACACAAGCACGTATGCACTACTAACATTTTTTGTGGGAAAGCTAGCAACTAGTATTGACCACCAAATGAAGATAATGACTATCGCCAAAAATCTCAGAAACTTCCTTCATCCCTCTGGAGGCTGCCCCCAGAGTGCTACTCAGAGTCCATATATCCAGAGTACTGTTGCTTTTCCAGTTGGGAATTTCATTTGCGTGCAATTACAGTATCATTGGGTACATCTGGTTTCTCACTGCTTTGACTCAGTATCATAACTGTGAGAGTTATTCATGGTGAGCATGGAACAGTCATTCTTTCATTTCTATTGTTACTATTTATTATTACATTAATGTTTACTGTGTTTTTTAATTTATAAACTTCTGGGTTATTTTTAATTTTTTTATGAAATATGCTGCTATGAACTTTGTGTGTATTCAAATATATATGCATGACTTTTTTCAGAGTAAATGGCTTCTGCTTTCTACCATATGTGGATATTTAAATATAATTTTTAAAAAGTCAAACTATTATTAACATGCATACCAAGCCTAAGAGTTCCTGCTGGTCTACATCTTCATCAAAGCTTGCTAGATTTTGTATTTTTAAGTTTTGCCTATCTAGTTTTATGATTTTAATTTGCATCCATATGATTGTTAATAATGTTGAGCATCTTTACTTCATGAGCCATGTGGATTTCTTCTTTTATGATGGTTATTTATAAAGCATTTATTCATTATTTCATTGTCTCAGGTTTTATTGCTGTACTTAAATTTACTTTTTAAATGATTCATATTTTGTGCTTGTAAAAGGTATATACTGAGGTGTATTATTTTCTACAGAAGTGTTACTATATATTACTGATCTCTAAAAATAAAACTTATTTTTCAATATTCATATTGTATCCAGCATTTTTGCTGAGTGTTCCTATTAATTATAATGTATTATCTATAGATCTGGGGAGACTTTCTATGTGTGAGCATTGGAGAAGAATGGCAGGTGGTTTCCTAATTCTTTGTAACCACTAAAGTGTTTGTTGATTGTTGTTTCTAAACTTCTCACTGTGCTGGATGAGAAGATCATCCCTGTATGGAAAGGAGGCCTTAGTATACAATGTCACTATTTGCTTCTTATTTCAAATGGAAAAACTCCAAAATGTAAAAATTAAGAATAATGGCTTCTATAACATATATGTGTATATGTTATATGTTGTTGTTGTTGTTGTTAGGTGCCGTCGAGTCGGTATCCGACTCATAGCGACCCTCATAGGGTTTTCAATGGCTGACTATTCCGGGACTGCCCTGGGAGTGGATTGCCAGGTCCTTCTCTCACATATGTTATATAGGATATATATATATATATATATATATATATATATATATACATATACATATACATATATATGTATATATGTATGTATGTGTATATATATATTATCATAAATGTGAAACACACGTTTTTATGTATTTATATGTAGATGTTTAAATATACCTTTCATCAAACTAAGGAAGTATTCTTCATAGTTTTGGACAATGTGAATTAAAGCCTAACATTTGAGATTTAGTATGACTTTTTTTCTCAAAGTCTATTAATGGTACAAATTGTTTTGGTGTTTTTCTGATAGGATCATTTTGCCTTACTGATATAAAAGTAAATAAGTCATAAGGAATGATTATTTTAATACTCCTGGATAAAGTTTAATATTTTATACATTAAGTTTCTCATACTATTCTTGTCCATTTTGAAATAAAAAAATTGAAAAACTTATTTAAGGGAAACTTCCTTCTTCAATTCTCTGGGATATTTTTCCTTGGTATTTGGTGTAACTTGTTTTTCAAGCTATCTGGACTGGTAGTTTACTTTTTGTTAACAATTGGATTTCCTTAATGCCTCCAGAGTTTTTGGTTTGTTTGTTTGAGGTTTTGTTTTCTTCCTTTATTAGTTTGGATTTGGTTTTTCTACCTTTCATGAAACACTTTATTAAAATAAGCTAAAACAAAGGGCTGACTTGCTCAGTGAGACTCCATGACTCAGAGATCTCAGTCTGTGTGAAGCTCTACTGATAATGGGGATGACAGAGTAACCAAGAAGCACAAGCAGGTGGGTAAGTGGTTCACAGCAGGGCGCCTTCACAGATGCCTTCTTCTGGCCTCAGTCACTCACCAGTGAGCCCCAGTGTAGGGAAGGTCTGGAGGTAAGGTGCACAGATGACTTCAGAAAACACTTCCTTTTCATTCTCAGAAAGTTGTACAGCTACCATGACATTCTTTACAGAGCCACAACTCATAAGCTGTGTTTCTACGCTTATTAAATCCAATCAGTTCTTATTAGGGAAGTCCTGCACCAGCATTCTGCAGAGTGGGACTCTCCTAGTAAATAGCATTGATCAGGGAGCCAGTGGCACTCATGAAGATTAGAATGAGTCATGAGTTTTGGTGCTGTCACAGGAGAGGAATGAATCACATGCTCACTGCTTTCTTCCCTAGTGAATTATATTTTTCTTTCCCCCCCCCCCTTTTTCTTTTTTTCTTGTACTGGGGGTTGAAATTAGGGACTCGCGCTTGAATGCTTTTCAATGCTGGACCACTGAGCTGCACCCCAGCCCATTTTTATTACTTTCTGAGACAGGATGTCACTAAATTATGCAGACTGCCCCTGGTCTCAAACTTAGCCATCCTCCTGCCTCTGCCTCTCGAGTTGCTGGGTTTACAGGTGTGCACCACCACGCCTGGCTTTGAATTATGTTTATCTAAAAACTTATAAGATGCCAGTAAAATTTCCAATATATTGATATAAAGTGGTTCATATCATATTGTTAGCTTTTAAATGAGTTTTATCTTCAGTAGACAAGCCCATTTTTATTCCCTTTGTTAATTGCTTATACCCTTCTTTTTCCTTAATATCATATCACAGATTGTTCTAAGTCTATTAAAGAACCAGCCTGTTCTTTGTTGATTTTCCTGTACTGTTTGTTTTTGTTTTCATTAATTAGTCCTATATTAATTATAGCCTATCTTCCCCTTATATTGTGATTATTTTCATGTATTTAATTTTTTTGATATTGATACTTAATCATTTTTATCCTTTTTATTTCTACAAATATATTTAAGATGAGCAAATTACTTTAAAATTATCTGTACCCTAAAGATTCTTCTGTGTATTATTTACTATTGTTCCTTAGATTTAGTTTTTGATTTTTATATTGTAAGAGAAGTATTTCTTCATTTATAAATATATGCAAATGTTCTATTTAAAAATATAAATAGACTTTGTTATTAGAGCTATTTTACATTCACAGAAAAAGTGAAAAGAAAGTACAGAGTCCTCATTACTGACATCCCGCACCAGAGGGGGATATTTGTAACCATTGATGAGTCAGCACTGACACATTGTTATCAGCCAAAAGTCTGAAGTTTTCATTGGGGTTTGCTCTTGGCATTTTACATTCTGTGAGTTTGGACAGATGCACAAAGACATGTCTTCACTGTTACAGTTCCAGGCAGAACTAGTTTTGCTGCTCTCAAAATTCCCTGTGCTTTGTCTATTCATTCCCTATTCCTTCCAAACCCCTGGCAACCACTTAACCTTTTACCATCTGCATAGTTTTGCCTTTTCTAAAATGTCATATAGTTAGAACCATTCAGTATGCAGCCTTCCAGATTGGGTCCTTCACTCAGTAACTTAGGTTGAAGGTTCCTTTGTTTTTTTGTGGCCTGGTAGCTCATTTTGTTTTAGTGTTGAATACTGGATGTGTGATAGCTTCTTTATCCATTCACCTGCTGATAGATAGCTTGTTTGGCTCCAAGTTTGGCAATTATGAATAAATCTGCTATAAACATCCCTGTGCAAGTTCTTGTGTAGATATATGTTTTCAATTCATTAGGGTAAATAATTCATGGTATAATTGCAGCATTGTACGGAAAAAAGTGTTTGAGTTAGAAAACACAACAAAACTGTCTTCCTGGGCAACTCCACTATTTTGTGTTCCCACCAACAATGTTTAGGAGTACCTGTTTCTCCACACTCTCCCCAGCAATTGGTATTGTAAGTATTTTGGATTTTGATCATTCTAACTTTCCAGTTCTTTGTTATGTTTTGTTTTGTAGCAGTTATTTCATTGTTGTTTTAATTTGCCATTCTAATTGTTGTTCTAATTATATATGATGTTGACAACATGCTTATATGCATATCTGCCATCTGTATATTTTCTTTGATGAGGTGTTCATTCAGTTCTTTTACTTAAATGTTAATTGGGTTGTTCATTTTCTTATTGTCAAATCTTATAAATTTTGCATAACAGTCATTTATCAGATATATTTTTGCAAATATTTTCTCCCCTACTGTGGCTTATCTTCCCATTCTTATGATATTGTATATTTCAGAGCAGTTTTTAATTTTAATTAATCCAGTTTATCTATTATTGGATTAGTTTTGTTGATCCATTGTGAGCTAATTTTTCTGGAAGGAGTAAGATCTATGTTTAGATTTATCTAATTATTGTTTTTGCAGGTGAATGTCTATTTGTTTCAAGACCACTTGTTAAAAAAACTAGTAACTTTTTAACTTTTTTTTTTTAGTTAAAACTCTATTGATGCAGGCTGGGAGTATGGCTCAGTGATAGAGTATCTGCCTAGCATGCCTGAGGCCCTAGATTCAATTCTCAGCACTAAAAAATAAAAGAAAAATTCTATTAATGAAAGATCACACTTTTAGATTTTAATCATTTGAAATTTGGCATAATTTGCTTTATGGCACAATATCTAATCCAGTTTCTATAAATGTATTTGTAAATTTCTAGATAATATAAATTGTAAGTAATCTATATTTATATATAGTACATATGGATTTAAAAAACTTTTGCAAATTCATTTCCTTATTTTTGTCTGCAATATATGGGAGATTATAAAATTGATCAAATATGACACTAACAGACTCTCTTCTTAGAAAATACATATTTGTATGAGAGATTGGCTGGATTGTTTAAATTTTGCATTAAATCTTTAAAAATGTCATTGTTTTGCACTTACTATACATCAGAAACTGGTGCTTAAATGACAAAAGAAACTAGTATGAAATCATCATCTATCAGTGGAAAGTTAAGGTTTAGAATTTATTACAATATGACTGGTTCAAAATTTTATGTTCTTTCTGGTGTATTGCCTGACTTATTAATGCAGAGGATATCAAAAAATGGATGCACCTGATGAGACAAAAACTTTCCATTTTGCTTTTTGAAAACTGTGTCCTATGCTTGTTCTGATGTGATGTTGTTGTTGTTAGGTGCTATTGAGGCATGTCCTCATTGGGTTTTCAATGGCTGCTGGTTTGGGGATTGCCTCGGAAGTGGATTGCCAGGTCCTTCTCCCATTTCTGTGGTGCAGGGAATCAAACCCGGGACCCCAGAGACTGCAGAGCAGCACTCCACCAACTGAGCTAAATCCCAGAGCCTTCTGATGTGATAGGAGAACTATAATCTAGAATGTCATATTATAATTCAGTTCAACTTTGAAAAGTAGTACATGGATTACATCTCTTAAAATGTGTATACATTTTTGACACCCCTGGTATATATATTGTTAACATATCCTTTTAATGATCAAGAATAGTTATAGGGATATATTTTGATTATCCATTACTGTATAATAAATTAGCATGCATGGATATACATATGCCTTTATAGGTATTAACAGTTCATTGAAAGCAACATAAATATCCTTTAACTAGTGAATGGGCAATTAAACTGGTATATCCACATCATGAAAGCCATTCAGTCACTAAAAATAGTAAGCTATACATGCAAAAGCTTGGATGGTTCTCAAAGGCATTACTCTGAGCTTTTTAAACATAAAATTGACAATCATATACTAAATACGATATGATTTCCTTTATATAATATTCTCAAAATGACAAAATTACTGAGATCAGAATAGTTAAGTGCTTTGTAGGGAAATGGGGACTGAGCAACTCTATAAACATAGAACAAGGAAGTCCTTTTGTGGTGATAAAACAGTATGTATCTTGATTGTGATGGTGGTTATATAAATCAGTACATGGGATAAATTACATAGAACTATTTACACACATGACATGAGGTAAAAACTGGTGAAATATAAAGAAGACTTTAGTCATTTAACACTATTATGGCCATATCAATCCTTGGTTTTGGTATTGTACTATAATTATGTAAAAGGTTACCATTGGGATAAGCTAGATGAAGTTTCAGAAGAAACCATCTCTGCAACTTCCTTCTAGTCTATATTTACTTCAAAGTAAAATATTGAAAATGCAGCAGTTGTCCAAATATAACATTGCTGTACCTAGCTGCGTCTGTAATAGGAATCTACTGTAACTATGCCTACTTGGGACTTGGGAAAATCTGGACCTTACCTCATCTTTAGCACCTGCAGCTATACCACTGTGGCATCTGATCCTATCTGATCTCAGAAGCTAAGCACAGTAAGGCCTGGTTAGTACTTGGATGGAGACCGCCTGGGAACACCGGGTGCTGTAGGCTTGGGAGAAGGACCCGGCAACCCACTCCCAAAAAACAATCAGACATTGAAAACCCTATGAATAGCAGAGAATCACTGACAATAGTGTTTTGCTTGTTGTTAGGTTGCTATGAGTCAGACTCCAATTCAAAGGCACCTAACAACAATATCAACAACCTCTCTTCTATCATCTCAATATCTTAGGTTGCTCATTTACTCTGAATTATGCTGTGCTCTACGAGGAGATCATCATTAAATATTTAATTTTCCAGCTAGGTGTGGTGGCACACACTTCTAATCCCAGTGATTCAGGAGGCTGAGACAAGAAGATTAAGAGTTTGAAGACAGAGGTAGCTTGAATAACTATTTTATTTTTTTTTTTGGTACTGGAGGTTGAAGTCAGGGCCTCACACTTGCATGCTTTGCAAGTGCTGGACCACTGAGCTGCAGCCCCAGCCCTTCCTTTTACTTTTTGAGACAAGGTCTCTTTAAATTATGCAGACTGCCTCTGGTCTCGAACTTGCAACCCTCCTGCCTCTGTCTCCTGAGTCGCTGGGATTTAAGGCATGTACCACCACGCGTGGCTAGCCTGTGTTACTTAATGAGACCCTGTTACAGAATTGTTTAAAAATTTAAAAAATGGGCTGGGGTATAGCCCAGTGGTAGAGCACTTGCAACCCCCTAGGTTCAACCCCCTCAACTACTGAAAAAAAAAAGCACTTGGCCACTCTTGGAGTATTATTATTCATTAAGCGGTTCTGTTTCAATTCAGGCATGAACTAAATTTGAAAGATAACAAATTGGAAAGATTTTCTGAGCTTCAACTTCCTAACACAATCACCTATGGGTACTTTTCCAGCTGTACTTTGTAATGACATCATCCATGACATCCCTGCTTTGTTTCATTAGCTATAAACTTCTGGAAGCTGGATACCAAACTTAGTTTTTAAAATGAATCGATACTACATCATTCTGCATGCAGAAGAGGTGTACAAATAATTGGACAAACAGGAAATGGTGAGTTATGAGCTGTGCTCCTCTCTGTTCATCAGTATTCTGGCCACTGACATTGAAATTTAGAGTCTTGGCAATATCAGCAAGACAAGTGTTGAACACAATCCTTTTTTTTTTTTTTTTTTTTTTTGAGACAGGGTATAATTGGCCTCAAACTTGTAATATTTCTGCCTCTGCCTCCAGAGAGAGCTGGGATTGTAGGTTTGCTTCACCACACCCAGCTGAAGAGAGATTTTGTAATTTTTTTCTGACAAAGTTTATTTTCTGGTAAAGTACAAAAGACTAAATAACTAAAATGGCTGAAATATTATATTATCAGATATTACATGTGAATCTTATTTTATAATTCTATATATTATCAACATTTGAGTGCTTCAACTCTATTTATCTGTTATATATCTAAATATTTATTAGTTTTAGTAAATCTAGTTTCATACTTCTATGAATCAGACCCAATACAACAGCACCTAACAACAGTTTCTATATTAATTTTATTCACTGAAAGTTCATTTGTCTTCAAATTTTCTTCAAAATATCCTAGAAAAGTGTAAAACCACTGGTATGATAGGAAATAATACATTGCTTTAACAATCTAATACATAGACCTAATCATGTTCTATGTCTTGATTATCATCTGTTAGACATTTATTCCTAATTCACTTTATAATACACTTTATTAAAAGTCACTAAAACCTGCAGCTGCATCCCATAATCATTTCCTAAATATAAAGAGAGCATTTATAAATGATCTCCTTGTTCAAAGTACTGCCATACAGCTCACAAACTCTTTGTTGGAAGCCAGAGGGCTGTCATTCTTTAAAAAAAAAAATGGTAAGTAATTCATCAGATGCCAGCCACCCCTTTTTCTTTTGCCTGCAAATTTGCCTTGTTGCAAATGTTCAAATTTTGTGTTTGGTCGGAAAAGTGACACTTCATTTTCTTATCCGACTGCCCTGCTGCTCCTTGGATTTAAACTCTTAAAATGTAACCTTGATAAACTTGTAAAGGGTCAGTCATTTGGCTCTGCCAAAGACACTGAAGTGAAGCTCTTATGCAGATATTCTGGAGCTGCACATTGAGGGAAGAGACTGTGTTTCACTTACAGTTTTTTTTTTTTAATTCTGTACAGAAGAAAATAACCTACTGAAGGCTCTGTATGTTTGTAAAAATAATGTCAATTATGTCTAGGCTTCATTTAATTTATTATTCTATGACTATATCTAATTTATCTATATCCTCCCCAAAAAAGTAGTTTCAAAGAAATAAAAATTGAATAATATTGCAAAGAAATTTCATTGAGGGGAGGGCACTTTGTATTATATGTTACAGGAATTCCTATTTCTTAAAACGATTTCATCCATCTATATGCATGACTGCTACTTTGTCAGCATTTCTCAAGATTTTTTGACTGTATCTTAAAAAAGTAAGACACCGGTGATTTATCCAGTTGAATAGTATGTTATAGGTGTACATACATTTCTTGAAATATGACCCACAGTTAGAATAAAAATGACTTAAATTATTTTCCACATATTCCAGATGGAATATCAACAGCAATAGAAAGTAATAGTAAATAATAAAGTAGATCTGAGTCACTAGAATTGTAAGTTTATGGAGAAAGATGAGAAGCATTATAAGTATTACATTCAGTACATTCATTTACATTGAAGTAATTGATTTTTTAATTGACAGGGAAAAATGATTCAACTCCATAAACAGGGCTGTATCAAAAATAGCCAATGTTCACTACATGGAAAATATAGATATACAGGGACTTCATTCAGACAATGGGGGCCTGTGCTATCTGCAGTTTTTAGGATAGAAGCACCTTATCTCCAGCTCCCCCTCCTTCCTCTTCCACATTGATAAACACCTTCCCATCCTCCATGGTCTAAACTCGTAGATACAGTGACTCAATGCTCCACAGTGACTCTTTGCAAAAGATCCCATTAATGCTTTAAATTGTCTGATCCCATCAGCAAGGAGGGAATAAATTGCCCACTGTTTGGTGGTACATTAACTCCTTTGGGTTACTGGGGAGCTTTTTAGTGTACTGAAAAGGTAATTTGCTAAATGGTACACTGATGGTTTAAGAAACTTAATTGGCCTCCAGAAAGTAGATTATTTACTCCTGCAGTATCAGGACAAAGCCAGGCAATTATCTGGAGAATGTGAGAGGCTTGTAAAGGGAATTTGAGCAGGAGATGAAAGCAGATTTATGGTTTTCTGAAATCTCTGGGGAATTCTACTTGTCCCCATGGAAGTGGCAGTGCCTCTGTTGAGCTTCTGGGTCACACAGCCTCAGTAAGAGATAAACAGCACTACAGAGATTCAGATTGCTGCACAGATCTCTTGCATGCATTCTTCATATTCATACATTTCTTTAGAAAGATACAGGAATTTTGCATAACATCAAAGGCAGAGAGGACTAATAGTGCCAATGAGAATATAATAGTAATATAATAGTAAGATATTGTAGGGAAATACATCATTATTTGAGATTACTTTCAGCCTTTCAAGTCAAGTCAATATTATGTTACACATGAGTAGTACAGAAAAGTCAACCTGAGTTGTTATGGGATATTTGATGCATATTTTATATGATCACTTAAATGAATATATAACTAACTGGAGAAAATAAAATTTAGACAGATCTCTTCCCAAGTATGTATGTATGTATGTGTGTGTGTATACATATATACACACACATATATATATACATACATACACATACACACACACACACATATTATATGTTGTTGTTTGATGCCATCAGGTCAGGTCCAACTCATAGTTACTCTTATGTACAACAGAACAAACACTGTCTGACACTGTGCCACACCCGGCACTGTTGCCAGTGCTTCTCTGCTGTTCATAAGGTTTTCAATGGCAGATTGTTTCAGGAGTGGATTGCCAGGTCCTTCTCCCCAGCCTGCAGCACCTGGTATTTCCAGGTGGTCTCCCATTCAAGGGCTAACCAGGCCAACCCTGCCTAACTTCTGAGATCAGATGGGATGGGATGTTAGAGTGCCATGGCTATAGACATATATTATATATAACATATACATAATACCTGGGAAGAGATCTGTTTAAAATTTTATGTGTAATATAATATATATTATACATATAAAATACTTAACTATATAATATATAATATATATATATATAATAAATATGTGTCTGTATATAGATAAAATACTTGTGAAGAGACTCTGCAGCACTTTACTCCTCCAAATGCCTGTTCCTTTCTGCACCTTTTTGGAATGAACCTGGTCTTTCCATGGTCTTACTCTGAACTTGATCCAGGGGATCTGATGTCTGAAGACATTCCCTGTCATTCTTCAGTAACAATTCTCTCCATGGTGCCCAGCACTCTTACTTCTGAGCAACCAGAAAGGCATCTCACATCATTCCGTTCACTTTTTATCAATAGCTTTAACCATCTGCTTTTTTTTGTTAGAACTCTATGTATTTTCCCTCTTACTTTCTCCTTACACTTTTCTAAGTCTTCTTTTCTGATCTTCTCTCCTCCTATTCTTTATTCCTTCTGAAATGTATTTATGTTCATAAGCAATTGTTTTTCCTTCATTCTCTCAAATATCTAATACATTTTCATAGTTTGAGCAATAATCTCCATTTTGGTAACTCTGATGTGGAAATGGCAGATGTTACCCTCTGGCTGAAACACATTCCTTCACCTATCATTTGGCTGCTGCACCCTTTCAGCACCCATTTGCCATGTCACAAGTCCAAAGTCACATTTTTTTTTCCCAAAGAAGAGTGCTTTGCACTTTGAGAATGCTTTAGCATTTACCTAGCATGTTGATAACACACACACGGTCTTGGTTGGTCTTCCCTCCATTCTCCTTGGATGCCTGATGGCATCACTACTAGCCAGTGGTCCAGCTTGAATTGACTCATCTCTAACCCTCACCAACTGAGTCAGTTCCTGCAGCCTTGGGTCTGGATTCTGCAACACAATCAACCCTGGTCCATTATGACTTACAGAAGCCCCTAAATATGACTTTCAACACTTGATTATGGTATTGAAAAATCTCCCTGTTTGAGTAAAATAAAAGTCAAGCTCATACATAAGTCCTTCAAGATCCTTGAGAAAGGAACCATCTCCAGTTGTATTGTCATTAAAACTGGAAGTCATTAAATATAATTGCAAAACGTTTTTTGTGCATGCATGTTCTTCTATTTATTTTGAACTTTTTAACCACAGTCTGAATAAGTAAAGTACATAATAGGATAAGAGGAGAGATCATTTTTCTTTCCAAACCACTTATAAAGAACAGAAAAAGTTGAAAAGTTGACCTTAAGTCTTAATCTCATATCTTTAGAATAATCATTTAATTATTCTGCAGCTCAGTTATCTTATTTGCAAAACAGGAATGAAAATGTCAGCTTTCTAGTCATGTGAGAATCATGAGATCCCCTAAAGCAGGGATCCAGAAATCATTAATATCTTGCCAGAAGCCAGTGAATAATTCTGTGTTTGGAAACTAAAAGAGAGGGCAAAGCTTCCTGGGATATCATTATAGTCTATGAACAGCAATGAAGTGTTCTAACTGCAGTTTCAAGGGGCTTTCCAGCAACTTACTGTCATGAAGAGAAACCTCACAACAGAAAATAAAAAATAAATTCATTAGGTGGATAATTGTTATTAGGCCCCATGGAGTTGAGTCCAACTCATAGTGACCTTGTGTACAACAGAACAAAACACTCCCTGACACTCACTCTATTATAAGTGCTTTTCTGCTATTTATAAGATTTTCTGTGGTTGATCCTTCAGGAGTGGACTTTGCTGGGTCTTTCTCCCAAGTCTACAGTATCCAGTATTCCCATGTGGTTTCCTATTCAAGTACTAACCAGATCTGACTCTGCTTAGCTTCTGAGATTGAATCCTTAAGTAGAGAAAAATATGTCCTTGAAAAGAAAAATGAATACTCTATATGTTGTGAAATTAATGAATTACATGAGTATCATCTGACTTCTTGTTGTTGTTAGGTACCATCAAGTCATGTCTGACTCATAGAGACCTTCATAGGGTTTCCCATGGCTGATTGTTTTGGGATTGTCTAGTGAGTGGATTGCCACATCCTTCTCCCATTTTGGGGGTGCTGGGAATTGAACCTGGGACCTCAGAGACTGCAGAGCAGTGCTCTTACCAACTGTGCAAAATCCCAGGTGAAACAGTATTGTTAGTGCTTCTCTGATATTCATAAGGTTTTCAATGGCTGATTGGTTTTTAGGAGTGGGTGGCTGGGTCTGTCTCCCAAGCCTATAGCACCTGGTGTTCCAACGAAGTCTCCCATCCAAGTACTAACCAGGCTTGACTCTGCTTAGCTTCCGAAAGCTGATGGGATAGGATGCCACAGTGGTGTAGCTGTAGATTATCTATAGACAATGGTGTAAATTATAGGCAACTAAATTAATCAGCTTTTAGCAGTTTCACTTTTTCAAGATTAAAACCAGACTAGGAAATCAAAATAGCTGAAATAGAGCAGGCCTGCCATACAATAAATGAGGAAATATTACTTGAAATTGATAAGGGGGAAGAACACCAAGTATAGAATAAAAACCTATCCAGAAAGTAGTATTTTGTCCTCATTTGTTTTATATTCCATTTGTGGGGTGTTTCTGATATCATTCATTATTGAATACTAAAGTGAAATGATACCCAGACAGCCTGGCTGCATTAATTCCATTGGTGGTCACACTGTGAACATTTTATCTATAGCTGTTCTTTCCTTAGAAATAAGCCAATGAGCCTACTTTTTTGAGTATTCCATCAATAGTAGATAAACTAAATAGCTTAGACATCTTTGGTAGATTCTTCAATAGTATTATAATGGATAATTCTTCTTTCCTATCCTGTAATGTAGTCTGCTTTGTACTGAAAACTATACCATGAGAGCCATTTAAAGATTATCTCTATCCTCTCAGTCCAAGCATCTTTTGTCGAGACTAACTTATTTACAGTAAGCTCCAGCCTTCCTATGTGATATTCCCTTGGACAATTCTAGTACATATACTGGAACTGTGGAAAAAGAGAAATAGATTTGAAAAAGAAATAATGTTGACAGAGAATGAGTGGAGAGGTATGAAAAACAGAAAAAAGGAGTGAGAGGGAGATACCAGAGACCTTGTTGTTGATAGGTGCCATGGAGTCGGGTCCCTCATAGGATTTTCAACGGCTGATTGTTTTGACATTGCTTCCAGGAGTAGATTGCCACAACCTTCTCCCATTTTTGTGGCACTGGGACCAAACAGAGGGCCTCAGAGAGTGCAGAGCATCCCTCTCCCAACTGAGCTAAAGCCCAGTCCAGGCAGACACAATGACAGAAAGAAATAGAGAAAGATGGTGGGGAGGGTACTGGCACAAAAATAGGCCCGAAGACATCTGGAGCAGAATAGAAGACCCAGATATACCTCAACACACCTATAGCCACCTTATTTTTGACAAAGGAGCAAAGCAAGTAAACTGGAAAAAGGACAGCCTCTTCAACAAATGGTGCTGGGAAACATGGTCATCCACATGCAGAAAAATGAAAGTGGATCCGCATCTCTC